>DVXP01000174.1:0-25730 GCA_018235645.1 Junonia grisea | reverse complement strand
CTTCCCCCGGGAGCACTCAGGTCCGTGGGGTCGCTACCCCCCAACAGCGCGCCTCGAGCTGCCCTGCGGATGACTAGTTGCGGTAGATGTGTAACTACTGAATACTCATTATTATTATTATTATTATTATTAATATTATGTTATTAAGATAAAATAGTGTCGTAACGGTGGTTTCTAAATTACTTACATATGTCTGTAGTCAATTAAACCTACTAAATGAACGGATTATTTCTATGATTCCATTAATAATGAGGTTGTACAGTAGTAGACCTATAGTATTAATGTAATGGCATTGACGGATAGAAATTCTTTGATTAAACTGCATTAAAAAACGTTGGAAATGTCAATCTTATTTCCTTTCTAGATCGTAAAATGTAAACGTAAAAAGGACCTTTAGTGAAAAAAATGCAAGCGATTGAAATAATCATAGGAGGTCTGAGTACAATAGAGCTCGCTCGTCCCAGCGTCGGGCACGTATGCTCGTAAATACGACGTTCCTTATTATTAGCGACCATTGTTCGGGATTGCACTTGTACGGTCGGAAAAGATGGATGGGCTAAGCCTAGTGCCAATTACTAGAGTAAACGTTAATGGTGAATCATTAGATGTCTTATTGTATTCATCTTTTTGTGTTATTATTCAAATATTAACCTAAAAGTTATCGTATACTGTATTTTTTTTTCGTTCTTACTGTCATAAGGTAAGTAAATAGTGTAAGTTATTTGCCATTTGATATATATTGATAACATAAAGTTAATTTATGTCGTTGACTTATATTTTTTTTATAATTAAGACTTATAATTCAAAAATATTTCAAAATTCTCTTTTTTGTCGTCTCTACGTCTAGTAAGCGGTCGGATATCCGATACTTGTAGTTTAATAAGCTACGACTATGCCGGCCCAACTGAGTTCTACACAAACCGTTTAAAAAATAATCTCGCTATAATTAGCTATGACTAATGAATCTATATTGTAAAATTTATTTTGTTGTAGGAGTTTTAATTTGGAACATGTATTTTATTGTTTCGCTAATACACAGACAGCGAATCCCGCTGTGTCGCAATTTTTGATATGATATTCTTTAGAATTCTTTAGAACTTAATTATAATATTGAAATGGAAATAAAACGACATGTTTAGCGTATAAATACAATTTGTATTTTCTGGTTCTTATAATGGTGTAGCAGAGAGAACCCACGGCACATAGAAATTAAAACCATTCATCTTTTAATCTGACACGTTCTATTGTGGTCCGTCGGTTGTATAGTTTGTGGGAGACCTTCGGTTTTTGTGTACTGCTATTTCTTACCTGTTCTTATAGATACCATCTCACGTCGAGCTCAAATAAAAGGCAGGTATGTGCATATGCCACAATTTTTTGCCCCAATCAGGTTTCCTAGACTGTCAACTCGGTGGCTATCTATCGGATTAAAATTTAAATTAACAATTCATTAAATTAAACGAATGATTTATTGTTACTAAAATGTCACGCGGTTATATTATTTATAGAGTGATCAGTAATCTTTGTCATAAATATGCGAGTGAGAATTTATGTATATTTATTATTTGATTAAGGTATTGCTGTTTTTAAATGCTTGTCTGTAATTATCTATTAGTTATATAAATTAAGCAGTTTGTTTTTTTTTGCAAATGCACAAGTATAGAGAATGACTAAATTTGAAATTATTTGTAAAAATGGCTTAAGACCATAAATCATCACGCTATGGCTAATATGCAATCACGAAACGAATGCCAATCACTCTGGTAAATGTCTATATTTAATGTGATTGGAACTACGGCTGACATGTATTTATAGAAAATCGGCAATCGGGAAATTTCGGTGATTTTGTACTGGATTTGGAATCATAGTCCAACATGTCGGAATTATTTGAAAGATGACTGCTAAAATAAAAGTCGATAGCTAAAGGGAGCGAGAATGGAGGCATCACAAGCACATGAGAGTAGCCGCTTACCATCGATCGATCAGAGGCCGCCGTAGATAAAACACGCCTGACACACTGATAAGTAGTAAGACGGACGTATTAAAACATTATAAAACTCTGTGCTTAAAATTATGCAGTTCAACACGGATAGGTACATTTGTTTATGAAAGATTTAATGAATATAAGCGACGTATTGAGTGTGTTTGTCTCATTGAAACAAGAAGTTGATAAACTAAACACTTACAAAATTCT
The DNA here is from genome assembly GCA_018235645.1 of Junonia grisea. Classification (NCBI taxonomy): domain Eukaryota; kingdom Metazoa; phylum Arthropoda; class Insecta; order Lepidoptera; family Nymphalidae; genus Junonia; species Junonia grisea. Next base: position 23,536 of record DVXP01000174.1, on the reverse strand, counting down.
TTGGACAGTAATTTATTAGTCATATGTCCTACATTATAAAAAGACGACTGTTAATCATAAATATTAAAGATTATAACTTGTATTTATTTGGCAACTATTTGTACACTTACATACCGTAGTTAATACTTAATATCTTATACACCCTTGAAAAAAGAGGGATGCCAATGTCTGTCTGTTCGATAGGATTCAAAATTCTATGAATGATAATTATTTGTAGCAGCTATAAAAATGCGCTATTGAAATAAGATTTATATTATTTAATTTAGGATCTAGGTTTTAGTGCAGACTATACTCGCTAATTGTCTAAGTTTTATTGCAATCGGATGAACTGTATAGTAGTGCGAACTTACCTGCATATTAATTTTTAATAATTATTTAACCATAAAAAATAAACGTAAAAATAAACTAAAGTGATAATCATTTAAAAAGTCAGTAGATATGGAAATTTGATTGTAAAAACAATCAAGCTTCAGCTTTCCATATTATTATAACACGTATAAGATATAAGATCAAGGACAAAATATTTTATTTTATAAAAAACAAAATGCGCATTCTCTGATGAATATCTTAAGTGAACTCGAGTAACGGCCACTAATATGGAGGAACTCATTTGTGGTACATGCATTAATCAGATAAAAATGTTCCGAGTGACAAGTAGGGGTACCTACCTGTCGAATGAGAAATAATCTGTTTGACATCATGCGTATAAGTCATTGACAATTAGAAAAAATGAATAATTGATATTTATCCGGAATTCATATGAGTTTTATTTTAACGTCTATTATAGACACGCAAGGGTTTTGAACGAATTTAAATCGTATCCATTAAAGGCCATTAGACTTACAAATAAGTATAAGTCGGTGGGTTCTTTGATTTTTTTTATAAATTGGCAGGTGCTTCTGAGTGAATTATTGTCAACCTATACAGTGGTATGAATAAAAAAAACATATTCAGATACCTATAGTTGGTACATGTATTTATACGTCGGTAGAGTTTGTTAAATTAATTAAACGTAACGTTATTAACCGATTTAGAGACTCATATATCCGTGTATTAAAGGTACGGTAGAATGTTTCGTATAGGAATGTATTGACCACATTATGACTTTCATTATTGTATGCTAATTGACGTGGTTGACATCCCAGCGAGACGATTGCCGGGTAGTGGCGAGGCTCGAAACTAGGACGATATTAGCATAAAATATGACTGCTTTGATTCTTATTCTAAAGTTATTTGACTTTTTATTGTATACTCACGCACTATTATTATTTTATTTCTTTTATTTTGTAACCTCTTTATTTATTATACACAATTTATTAGCAATAATTAAACAACTATCATTCGCGTAGAGCTGTAGAGGTATAACTTTATTATTTTCATATAAAATAGTACAAATTATACTTGGTAAAGAATGGCGCAATAATAAAAGAAATATAAAATATTTTTGGCTCTTTAAATTTGGATGATAACAATTCACATCTTTACATATCTGATGTATTGCAGAGATAGCATAAGGTTAAATCATGTTTTTAAACTTAAATAAAATGTAGTTAAGTTTAATCTACATAGACGTTTTTGTACAATCATATACGTATCTCCGTGGTTTTCTTTTTAATAGTAATTACATACAGTGCACATTAAAGTTTGCTGGAGCGCGCATATAAATCGGCTTTTTCATGAAATATTGAGTCGCAGCCGTGGGCTACGCCGCTCGGACGCGTCGCCGCCCTTATCTCTGCAGATACGATTTTATACGATATTCGATTTTTCTTTTTATGACTTTTATGGATCGGTTGTTCGCGGTGTATCGATAATTCGAGATCTTTTTTATACTTCTAAACAAAAGTGGTTTCGATTATCCTAAAAATTAAATGTTTGTACGTGATTCACATCGTAGCGAGTCGTAAAGCAAATCTGGCTTAAGTTTTGAAAATATTTTTATTTTTTCTGTTTAACGACGGATGACTTTTTCTACAAAAAGCGTTAAGCTACAAACCGGTTGCGGGGCGGGTTCTCACAGCGTATGGCTGCTTCATAACTGGCTACTTTATGCTATTGTAATGATCTAAGAGAGCTGCTACTGAGTACAAAAACGTTCGCATTGTCTCTAGTCTTGTTATCGCATACAGGGCTATATTTTACCACTTCGCGCCTCGACTTTGACAATTCATACAATAACCGAATTACTGTTGTATTTTTTTAGTAGTTTTTGTGGAAGGAATGTTTGGCATATCAGATTCAGTCCTTTTCCTGCTTAGTACAATAAAGTTGAAAAAAAAAACGAAACGAGCTTTAGTGACATCGTTGGATGCAGGTTAAGCTAATAAAACCACATTCAAAACATTAAGACATCAATTTTACACACAAGTTGTCCTTTTTGTTTTATTTAAAACATTAATAAACTTTAGCTCTACATAAAATGTTATGTCATATTTCTGTAGATATTCATTACTTTTGCATGATTATTGATTAATTATTGATGTCATTATAAATGTGCAGATTGGTTATTATTTAAGCAACATTCTCTTACATGGTTATAATAAAAACGATATGATATTTAACATATTTTTTAATTGTAAAATATTGTTCAAAAGATAAAATTCAGTAAATTTTTGAATTTTAAAGGAAGTAATGAATATTCAGCAGGATAATTGTTGAAAGCTACCTCGATTAAAATACGTAGCATTATGATAGTTAACAACGTTGGTCGTTTGAGAAAAAGTTCCATACTTTATTAGCGGTGCCTATTTCTAGACAAGTATCGCTGAGGTTTTATTACCATTCTTTGTAGTTCCTTGTATTTAGCAATAGACGGGTTTTAATCGAAACTAATTGTGTTTAGATTAATATCATTTCCCAAGAACTTGTTTTGACTATCTCATGGTTTTAAACATTCAATTTGAAATAATATTGATGCAGTTTTTCTATTACTGCTCTTTCCCATGATAATATAGTTATTTTCTTCTATTTGAAGTGAACTAGTAATAAGAAAACATTTCATGAAATTACGTTTGAAATGGTAACATGTTTCTCACTTTCGTTGTTTCAAACGATACAAGAGAATGGAAAGAGTTTAATTGACGCAAACACAAAGGCTCATTGCGTTTCATACTGACCATTGAATGAGATCGCACTCTAAAATTCTCTTTTGTATTTCGATCAAGAATTTTTCGTATTATTCTATATCAAATGCTCTATAATCAGGTCTTGTAAGATAAAAATATCTAGACTAGGCGATTCAAAGGAAATGCTGCTAGCATTCTTGACACGATTCCACGCGGTCATGATGTGTACAGCAATTAATTAATTATGTTGGATTGTAACTATTTATTCGATTAATTTTTTCTCCCCCATAAATATGATATTGTATCATTTTTAACATAAATGTTTACGTTTAGAAAAATTTCGAAGGTACGTTTTTTTATGATTCTTTTTCTATCGTAATTATATGTTATTTTACTGGAGACCATTAATTTTATTATTTATCGTATTTCACATAAAAATCCCCTTTTCTCTTATGATAATATTATTTATCATTTAAATTCAGTTGTCATGTCTCTACAAACCGGAAAACAGAATTTATTTATGAATTCGTCTTATTCGTAATTTTTTTATGAATTAAATTTTTCTTAATTAAGTAGAAAATTTTATTCTTTATCAAAATATGTCTTACATGAGCATAAGACACGCTTGTTAGTGTTATTTGGTTAACTTGGTGTTTTATATGCCATTGTCATATTGGCAAATATACTAGTCTCGTTTAGACTTCGCTACAAGCATATAATTTAAATGATGTCGCGATTTTGTTCGTTACAATCATTTCAAATAAATTAAGGAGAAACTTTTTAATTTTTCATATTATTGCAATTTTATAATGTATTATTGAAATCATGCAAAAACGAGTTTAAAACCTTTGATCCTGACACTATAAAAATCTTTTAAGCCTTTATATTCAATACTAAATAGGTACATCAGTTATGGTCAATATGGGCGTTTTAACCCATTTCATGAGGAAATATCTAAATAAGTATTTTGAACAGTGTGTTTATACCTAATTAAAACAATTAAATTATCGTATTTTCCAATAAAATACAAACAGCACACGGTTTATTGTGTACAAAAGTGATTGGTATTTATTTATCTTACGGAACGATCGTGCCTTAACAGCGGGAGTACATATCAAAAATAAAGAAAGTCTTTATCATATGTGTCGGCGTTTGTTGTCGTGTCATAACTTGTCGTGCCGAGGTTCGTTTCACTCCAGTAACGTTACACGACAAGCAATCGGACACCCCGCGTGTGTGTGGGGCCCACTGTTTCGGTCTTTACTAAACTGTATAGAACCCAGATACAGATGTGAGTGGGTGCTTTCCTTAAAGTACGTATTTACATCTAAGCTTTTAAATTTCGACGCATAAATGTGTTTTAAAAAATGAATACAATATAATGGTTTTTTATATACTTCCGTTAATATAGGTGCTTAGTTTATTTACAATAATCACCAGCGCAGTAGTCGCGTGTAGTAGCCAACAGTAAATAATTGTAAAATTGATAAAATATTACAGTGTAAATAACACTACTAACAACAACAATCACCGTGATAAATGATTAAATTATTTTGTTGTTGCTAAAAGGTAATTAATATCATATGTGCATTAAATACCTATAAACTCTTAAATTAAACGTCTAAATGTTTGGCTATCGTCAGAATTACTTCGTCGAATAAAAAAAAATGTTACGAATAGAAAGCTCATTAATCAAAAATAAGTTTCCAATCCGATATCTCAATAGTTGTAAAACAAAAAAATAGTGTGAAAAAGTGTTGTCTTAACAGCGTGCGTTACCCAAGCCAATGCGTGAAAATTAGGTAGGTATGTGCAACAAAAATATTTGTAGAAATTTGTAACATCATAACTGTAACATGAAGTAGACTGCGTGTCTTTATACACAAAACACATATTCATATGTATATAAAACAAAGTCGTTGTTATTTACCTACACTATTTATAACTTACGAATGACTGGAACTTCTATAACTTTGTTTTAAAATGACAAAAAAACGCCCGCGAAAAAAATGAAGAATAAAATTCATTTCCCATACATTTTAATAGTAGAACGCGACTGAAGCCGACTACAGCTAGTTTATTATATATCCAGTCATCATACCGTTTTATATTTGGTTAAGATAATTCGAATAAAAAACACTAAATACATTTTTAATTTACGATAATATCTAAGCAATCATTAATATTTAAAATTAAATCATAGATATTAATAGTATGTAATTCTGTTTTTTTGGGGTTTTTGAAGATAAACTAAAAGCACATGTTACGTACATGTGCTTTTAGTTTAGCAGTAGTCGCTAACAGAAGTCACTCGTAGTGTGCTTTAAATCGCTACAAATTTAATACATACTGTTATAACTAAAACATTGAACTTTATGGACTACAATTGTTTTCGTAGGCTATTTCGTGCTCTTCTTTATTAAAGACTTACTTTTTACTCAATATGTTTATAAATAAGTGTCGATTCCAACCCATACCTTAATAGTAAGTTTATAATTGTTTAGATTTAATATTGACGCTTATTTGGTAGCAGAAAATCATCTTCCGCTACAGAATCACATCTCGAAAGTTTAAAAATAACAAGGCATAACCGCCTAATCGTATCGCGCTGCCCCCGTTCCTAAATCCACCATGCGACGGAATGCTGGCGAACGAGTTTTCTATCCGTCCTTCTCTTTTCTACGTTTTACTTCTGTCCGTCCTTGTCACTCGCTTGTCATTTTCTATAAGTTTTTCTAACATTCTCTGGTCGCACCGCCCCGTCGGTTTCGACCTAACGCCTGAGACTCGAACGCTAACTTTTGTTTGCTCAACAGTTACGACTATTGTTTGAGACACTTATGTTGTTACGCTTGGTTACGGTTACTGCTTGTTTATTTACTAAATTGTTATAAAGCTCTATTATCATCTAACATTTATGCAATTATTTATATAAGCTTGCTAGAACGATTAATACCTGTCTTGACTAGTCACTCTTTAGTTAAGTTTTGCACAATACCATATTCTTAATATTGAAGACGGTGTGCGATAAAGTCTCATTTATTATTTAAAGGCAATGAAATGCAATTTTTACCAACAAAATAATGAACATCACATAATTTTTATAACACCTACATTTGTACAGTAAACATTTTGTCTTACAAATAAGTACGGGTAAAGTAAAATGACGACAATTTCGAAATAACTCATTGGAGCTAAGTGAAATCTTAATCTAAACAGTCCCGGTACTGCCCGCTTCATACTAACGATTTACAAATTAAAGAGACCGAGACGTGTGCCATTGGAAACTTTATGGGCTTTGCATGTCTTATATCAATAAATTATTAACTACGCGCCTTGTTTGATTTTATATTGTTACTTAATATTTGACAAATTAAAATGGACCTTATACAACTTTGTAGTACAGCTGGAATTTGTTAAGCCGCGTTTAATGAATTCGTTATTGAAATTTAGTCTTTAAAACATAGGCCGAATGTTTAATTTGTATTGGTGTGGGTAAATGTGAGCAGGTACAAATGGTAGCGGACAAGTGGATAGCGAGTAAGTGGGGGGAGGCGAGAATCTTTAATTTTAATTAATACGCTAAACCTAGGGACGCTACTTGCTATTTTCAATTAGGCCTCGGCGCCAGTAGCATGTTTTGAGTTATGTGATTTAATGAAATCCTGGGCCCGGTTGCAGTACGGGTATATTGTGGTACAAATTTAAGCTGAACCGAGGTCAGAGCATGACAGGCGAATTACTTATAGCTCCGACTAATAATTTATAGAGTTTACGGTATACGGATTTCCAATTACTCTGCGTCGTTAGAAATAAAACGTCGGATGGTGTTATTTTTAATGTTTCATATTGTACATTTATTTTTAAAAGCAATAAAAATTATGATTTATATCTATTACATTCGTTAAATATGTTTCGTAGTAAAAATATACAACGATTTATTTTTAAAGTCCTTATAGTTGTTAAATGATTAATTAAGTTTATGACCTAAAAAAATTCTTCATGTTCTTGGAATATCTAATAAGAAAGAAATAGATATACTTACTGTTGTTTTCTACATAACTATGCGTATTACTTTTACTATTGTATCTACTTAACTAGACGATTAGTACGTGTGAAAATATGTTACCACAAGTTTTAGGAGTTAGGAGTTTCGATATACGAAAACTCTTTGCTTATTTATTTATCTGATATATTTTAATCACAACGAGATCACATAGAGATATATCGCGGTTTCATCGAACCGTGTTTTAAAATTCAACAAGGATCACATTACAGAGCAAACCAAAGGAGTGTCACTCAAGCCTGAATATTTTGTCATTTTCGACAACTGTGACATATAAACATTGATTTGTATTGATTAATTTTAATAATGGTAATCAAATGTACATATTTAGTTGAATTAAAAATTCAAGCTGAAATATATGAGGTCCATGACCTCTTGGTCAAGTGGAAGAAAAGCAATAAACATTTTATAGCCCAGCTAGCTTTTTCCTGTGCGTTTCGTTCGTATTATTTAATTTTATAATCTTATTCCAATGTCATGGCTCCATATGAGACATTATAACATCGTTAGTTAAAGTCAATTATTTTTTATTGAAATTTAAAATATTACGCCATAAATATTATCAAAACAAATTGTGTTAAAATTTTAAATTTAACATAGTTTTTTTAACAATTTAGATATACTTAGGTATATTAAATAGCTTTGAGTTATATTAAGTAGCTTTTATTTAGTTTGTTTGTTTGAATGTGTTAATAACAGAAGCTACTGAAATAAGGCAAACTTAGTGGTATATAATAGTATAAAGGGTTAAGCTGTCAAACAAAAAAAAACTATCTATAAAAATAACAAAAGGAAATTAGCATCCTTACATATTACATACACATGTATAATTAATGTTGTAAGTATACCCGATCACTCGTACCTCATGTTTGTTTCTAATATTTGGTCGTAGCCAAGACTTAGTATGGAAACCTACTGCTTATAAGTTGTTTAGTGCTCAAGTAGACTCAATGTAGGCTGCCAACATTTACAACTACAAGCTTCCGGCTTTCGCTGGACGTCGTACATTGTCTCGAACAACTCTTAGTTTAATATATTATGATTTTAATGATTTTGAACATTGTTAATTAATTATTTACTGTAGAAAGAAATAATTGAACAGACGAGATATGAGTTAGTACATTGGAAGTTTCAGAAAGAGCCTATCGTTGAAGTGGTTTCACGTAATGATATTTGCGAGATTTTTTTCTTTTTCTTTATAAATATTTAAAAATGGAAAGACATCGTCATATATCACACGAATGAGCAATAAAATGATAAAAGAACGATATATTTTAATCTAAATAAAATTAATATCAGCATATATTTATTCAATTTCTATTATGTGAAAAAGCTTTGACAAAAAAGCTCAATTTCTTGCGATGTACATATTTATTTTTTTAATCACATTATTAATATTTACGCCGATAAAATGCTTTAACAAAACAATTGACACCAATTAATATATCTGCAGTTTGATTACAATGTTCTCGGATACTAAATCTGTTTGTTTGCAAGCCGCGACCACAAGGTCGGTCTTTAATTTCAATTCGCGCAATAAGCGAGCTTTTCTGACGGGTGCTATATTGCATAGTTTATTATAAAAGTAGTGCTGTTAGTATTAATTCTTTTTATATATTACGATATGTTTTTTATTACATATATAATAGTTATATTGTAGTTTAACAGAGCTTTTTTGGCGTACGTGAAATTGCGGCGCCCAACTGAATTTCTAACGTGACATCTAAATTGAACTCGTAAATGCTATAGCCGAGCTATCACCCAAACACTGACCGTTCTTGACATTTAAATTTAAAGGCGTAAAACGACGATGACGAGAGATTATGTTAAATTCAATAAAATGAAATCTTATACACGGAGAACATAACGTAAGACACTTAAAAACGGACGCTCAAATTTGTTTTTTAATCAGAATGTAGGGTCATTTTAGAAATTTATAGCCTCGTCAATACTTTAGTGTTTGTTTCCTCGGTCAGGCGGCAGGTAACATATTTCTCGGAGCAGCGGGGGGTGTCTGGGGCAAACTAAAAGGATGCGCGGGAGTGGTTCTAAGTACCTACGTGAATCTTAATCCCGGTTAATATATGTACCTAGATCTAAAAGGCCTATCATTATATTATGTAGGTATACTATATTTTATTAGCTATGAGCGTTTTTATTTAAGAGCTTTGTGACGCTTGCGACGTAAATCTAATTAAGCTCGCAGAAGTTTTCCTATTTTATATAAAAATACGACATTAAATATTTGTATAAGTTAATATAAAATTTAGATACTAGTATTCAGTAATAAGGAAACCATTAATTTATTATTTATAATAATTACTACAGAATCAACATATTTTAATATTCCTAATAAACAGTCCGTGCTCCTGATGCCCGTGTTTTTATAGAGCCCCATAATTTATGTGAAGGTTTCCTGCCCCTCTCGAATCGATTAGTGCGTTTCGGAGATATTCGAGTTCCTCCGGATGACTCGACCTAACTTTTGTCGCTTGATTGCTTTTTGATGCGGCGATAAATGTGACTTATGTGGTTTTGGCCTAACGGCAAATACATTTGTGTAATGACGGGTTTTGGCAGTTTGGGCGGGCACCGTTTAATGTGTGAACGTTGTTATTATGTTTTTTAACGTTTAACCGGATTATATGTTAACTCGGTCGATTTATTTATTCGATATAATTATCAATGTTGATATGTTACTAATTGTTATTTAATATTCTTTCAGGTACGATATTAAGTTGTATGGTTAACTTGCTGCGGTAAGTGTTAAATTAAGATATTAAGTTTAATGAGGGTTATTTATTTTAAAATTATACCTTATGACTTTTAAAGCTATACTTGTTATAATTTAATATTCGCATGCATATTTGAAACAATAATCAAAATTAAATTATTCGATTTCGAACTTGTCATTTAAATATTTATGAGAAATCAATACGTTTCGATTCACGATACTTATTTATACATTCCGTTAAATAATGTTTATTTTAAATGAAATGTCCATCGTATTTAAAACCGGCAGACGTGATCGCGAAACACTTATCAAACAAAAAGAATTTTAATTTACTGAGGGCAAAAGCTTCATTCCACGGCACGCTAGCCAGAGATAGATCGGCTCGCTCTGGATCGCCCTTGGCGAAGCGCTCAGCTACTAGTCAATCTTGGCCTGGCATGCGGCAGCCATCTTGCGCTGCCCATGGACAGACGGACGGATGGAAGACGCTTTTGATATAATTGCAACGTTTTACCCTTCAGCTATTCGGTATTCTGAAATACTCGGATCCCGTACGCGTTATTCATACATTTTTTAGATTCATCGGATTACGGAGACCTCGAGCTGATGATATAATTACCTAACGCACTACCGCGATATAAACCATGTAAATAATTGCCGTTTAGTTTAGGTGAATAAACTTTGTAGGAGAAGAAGATTTTATCCCGTCGTAATGTTAGGCACGTAGGCTTTCCGTAGATGGTTTGTAATTGGAGGTGCATGTGAGGCGGTTTTTGCAAGCGTGATTACTGTCACAAAGATCTGACATCGTTTTTACTATTTCTGAACGATATATGGCGAGCCTCCGGTGACATAGAGAATCGTTCGAGTTTTTTTTTATTTATAGCACTTTATATTCTATCAATAGATTGAACATTAAACACTTTTTTTGTATATTTCGTGCCACATTAATGAAATAAATTATAATAAAGCTTAATTGTAAAAAAATGAGTAAAGAAATACCATGTCTGTATAGTCCACATAAGACCCATCTTTGGTTGCATCGTCGCCTATCGCGGTCTTTAATTTAAAACGAGTTTGGAATCAGATAGCCTTATTTTCAACTTAACAAATATTTTTATGTTATCTAAATAGCTTTACTTAGCCTATAATTGCAAGTCGTTAAGCATTCAGGTTTTTCCGTTTAGGCAATTCGATGTTTGAGATTTATCAAACGTTTTGGCGCAAACAACCGTTCGAAGAGAACGGAATTAAAAATTCGATACATTTATCATGAACCCTTCGGAACAATGAAGCCTGTTATTTATATGCTCCTATTTTAGCCCACACAAGACACGGTTTCGATGCGCGATCATTTTATATGTTTGAGATTATTTGTTGAGGACCAAAAATAAATTTGACGTACCTACAATGTTTTACTAAAAGATATTTAATGGTTACATGGTGTTTGAAACAAAACTCATGTTAACTGTAGGTTAGATCTTGATACCTATTTAAAGTAAGGTGAAGTTGAAAAAGCTATTAAATTAGGTGTCTGATTAATGAGAACTAGCTCTGTCTGGATCTAGCTAAGTCACTAGTGTACTCGTAACTTGTTGGCGCAACTAACTATGCTAAATATAATATTGAATCATACCCATCTAATAATAACTAATTTGATGTACTTTTTGTTAATGTTGGTAATATTATGTTTTTGCTCTAGGTTTGCTTAACATTATAATATTATACGTAAAGGTTAAACACGTTTAATGCAATGTAAACAAACATATAATATTATGTTAGCTTTCAGTATTTCATAAACAAACAAACTGCAATTATTACCTAATATACTAATGATACTTACCTGTAGGTGTTTGACGATGTTAATATTATTTTAATTCGTTTATAATTAAATATCGTTTTTAGTAATAATTAATACTAATATATTATAAACAATTTTCTCATCAGTCAAAGTTACTTCCTGATGATATTGGTGTGGATATTAAATAATTTAAACTTGGATATTTAATTGAATCAGGCGTTAATTTGCGGAATCCCATGATAACAAATCAAATATTTATTTTGCTATAATCCGCGAAAACAGCATAAATTTGTCAGTTGACTTCTAAACTGACCGTTGTATAGGCAACACCTCCTGAGGATGCTCCGGTGTCGGAGTGAAACGTACGTAGAGTGTCTGTGTGTACATCAAACCAGACAGATTTATGCCGTTTTCGCGGATTATAGCAAAATAAATATTTGATTTGAAAACTTGGATATATAAGTATAATATTAATTTTAAAGAAGAATCGTTATTTGCTTTGTATCCGAAAATTAACTATTCGAAAATTCTATAGAAGCAATTATAATAACAATTTAGTACGGATCATATTAAGTTCGAATAATAGTTTACGCGTTTCGTACATTATTCTCAGAAACTGGTATGAGCTAATGAGTCAGAGTAGTTTATTTTAAATGTCTCGAAGAAATATTTGATGCGGTAACCTGAAACTGTTTTGTATATTTTACGCGAGGCTTGCGGGCGATAATTTCGATACGAGCGGCCGTCTGGCGGGGCTAACGTGGCATTTATGATTTATAATCTGGCCCCCGACGGGTCCCCTCTTCTGAGAGACAGCTTAAAAATAATTTTGGTTTTAAATTGGAAGCAACTTATTAGGCCCACGATTTTATGTCAGATGACTTCAGCATCTTATAGCCTTCGCGGTACGATCTTTAACTTCTCGATATATGAAAGACAAGGCTTTTATATGTACTCGTAATATTGAATATGTTGTAGTGGCAGTGGATGGATTTATGTCCAAATCCGGAAATTTTATACTCGGAATAGATAGAAATGGTAAATCTAAGTCATCGTCTGCGCTTAAAATCGTCAGTTGAACCGAAAATTTCGTCAACACGATCGCTTACTCGCCACTTAATTACCGCAGTCACGCTTCACCAAAGAAAAATCTTTTGTGCTCTTTTTCCGAGCGTCAAGAAATGTAACAAAACGGGCTCGAGATTTTTTTTTTCTTCGGAATGACTTTTAGTGTCACGGTTTGGAACGTTGACGGTTTAATGAGAAAGCTTTGTGACCGCGGAGCCAGTCGGCTCTGTGTCGAATTGTTGCGTTGCTCTATACAATTTTATTTAACAAGGATCACACGAAGGACGTCCCGACCGAACGTCCGAATGTGTATATCAATTTAAATCATTTATGGCCATATCGACTAAATTAATTGACTTTCAAATTATTTCATTATTGGGTTATAATTTTTTTATTCGTTATTAATTATGGGACCAATAAACAATGCATAAGGTATCCGGAATTGAGTTATTATGTTACCTTTGGTAATATCGGTAATTTCATGGGTAATTTTATAACAATATACAACAAGATGCCAGTGCATATTACAGGCGAGTTATTAAATGCCTTCAAATTATAATCCTTGAAATGCGTTCATTTTCAAAGTCACCGTAAAGATTGTTAAGTAATGGCCTATCCCAACACCATTGCAGGGCAAAGGTTCGCCAAAGCGCTTGTAGAACAATTTTATTGTACTTAGTTATAGCGCATTTAGATAGATTTATTGTTTGTGACTAAGTAACCACAGGCTCACATTGTTCTAGATTTAGAGACAATTAAAGGTTAAAGAGTAACATGAAGGCTCAGGTAGGCGGAGGTCAAGGTATGGTCATATGAATATTTTCTTAGCTAATGAATTCAATGACACTAATATTAATCATCGCTATGTCATTCTAATATTAAATTAAGAGTTTAATTTGTAAATATATTAAAATTGACGTAATTAAAATAAATATTTACAATGCAGAGTAGGTAGGTTTAATTAGGTACTACACAAATTGCGCGATGAATAGTGGTAGGAACGCTAGCAGCTTTTTACTCTGAAAACGCCAATTCCATATATATGTACGAAAATGCAGTAGTTCTCAATTACTAGCGGAGATTATATAAGATACTAAGTTTTATTTTGTATGTTTTATGAGAAACAGCTTGCAAAGCTATTAGTGAAGGTCAAAAGTTTTTGTGAGAATGTGAAAACATGTTTAAAAGTGTATAGGTAAATGTCGATATGTTTGTTTATAATTCATTTTATTTAATTATCGAAACTAAGATTAACACTGTGATATTTACATTATAATTCTTAAATAGACAAATAGGCCCATAATTTCGAGGGTCACCACTGAATTGAATATAGTATTAGACTAGAATGTTAGGATTTTAATTTGAAATTGTTGTTCATAAAGCTATGTGGGATTATGATTAGAGAGCTCAGTTTACGGTAAAATCCATCAAGAAATTGGCCATTGTATCGGCTGAATTCACAACTATCAGCTAAGCGCACTTTAACCTTCGCTCGCTTCGTGATGTCGCGCCGACCCCAGCGAATCTATTCTGCCCATCATAACCGTTTCAATTTAAGGTGGCTATTCTAGAATTTGATGTATAGCCGTATAAGTTTTATGATGGTTATTGATTGCTATTGTTTAACTCTTATACAAAGGTTTATTCTTATTCAGAAAGGCAAAAATGGATGTATCTTTTTTGGTTCATAAAAATTGTTGTGTAATGTGTACTAATGCGATTGTTTCTTCTAACGGGTTCTTTTTCAATTTTATGGCCTCTTATTTGAAATTATTGATCAATATAGCATAGTGATATTAGTCACTTATACCTATTGATTGGTAGAACTTGGTCGTGCCTAAAACGTATTTCTAACTATACGATGCAGGTATAAGTATGTTGACCAATAATAAACACTATTTATGTGTACGTTTAGTACAACAAAACATAAAAACCGCAAATTTATCGATGATAATAAAGAAACAACAAATCATCGGATAAAAAGCAAAAACGAAAATCAATATATCCAAGTGCATTTATGTAATAAATATCAATGTACTCGTTATCATATAACACACGATTGTTATACGCGTGCGTTGTTATAAATTTCCCTTCGAGATATCCCCGTACCTTCATATAAATTACATTAAATAAACTCAGAAGCATTCCAGCATACACGGGAAGTATGGAAACCTTATCAATAAGGCAACGGGGAGTCTGATGGTATCGCGGACACAGAATATCTTCACAGTGGAGTTACGAATACTATGGAACATGACATTGTTAGGTTATCGTGACTCAAAATGAATCAGATTTATCCAGATTGAGATAATATCTCGAATGCTCTACCTATTTAATTTGCTTGTTTATTTAGATTTATGTTACATAATTGTAATATAAGTAATATTAATATTAGAAATATCGCTCCGTTTCCCGTTCTTTACATAATAAATATTTTTATGGTTTTTATATTATTATATTTATACATATTGTGGCATTTGACGGGTTTTGTAGTATCACTTTAGACATATCATTTCCAAACTAATTATTTATAATTCCTTATGTATTTATCAATTATAAGAAGATTTAAGACACCTGTTTTCAATATAATCTCTATAGTATTACCGTTCGAGGAGTCATATTCTCCTACACGGTCTGCGCACTGCGGTGTAATTGTTGGGACGTTGACATTAACTCGCGAATATCAGATTTTCAATAAAACTTTATGAAGGAAGATGTCCAGGAACGTCCGGTTTTATCACGGGTATTTATAAATACTTCTGACTGTTATCAGTATAACGTGTCGAAATTACTGTTATTATTATCTTCGCTACTAAAATTTCAAACTTAATTGAAACGGTATCTAATTTTATGCATCCAGCTTAACGTTTTTATTCGATGTTTTTCCAATGTGTACAATTACTGCACTACATGTGCTTTGCGGTTTTATTAGCGTTAAACTATTAATTAAACAGAATTGGCGAGATTTGTTGACGTTTATGGTCACTGTCTATTTCTAGTAAGCCAAGCCCATATCTTAGATTAAGTATGACTTAATCCTTTCTTAAAAGTGCGATTTAAATTTAAAAAATTAAAACAAACAATTGCGGAGATTAGATATTGTAAATAAAGAAACTGATCTTTATCAATATATCTAGTTTATATAATGATATTGAATTGTTTACAGTAATTGATATAAAATTTTATAAAAATTGTTATCGTAACTGATAGCGTCATTGTAGCGGTCCAACCCAAGAATAATTAAGAATATTGCCTCCTACCTGTATTATTTGTAAATCGCATTCAAAAATGAAAAATAAGTTCTCATAATTACGTATATTATGAAACATTATGAAGATTGAATTGAAAAGTAAAGATAGTGGAAATTATCATTAGTAACGTCGATATTATTGTGGTACGTTTCCATTTTGAATTGTGTTTCCATTTCCATTTAATTCAGTATCTTATCTTCTTCATCATCTTATCTTATCTTCTTCAATGATTAATGTTAGTGTCATTCTTCTTATTTATCAGTAATTTTGCCTTATCCTTAAAATTGTTATATTTCGTTTATAAAAATATGTCGTTTTTATAACTCCCGGGTGGACAAAGTCGTGAACAAAGATGGCGGCCAGGAAATTGTTATTGGTAATGGCTGTTCCCATTGCCGTGAGCGAGTTTATTGTGTGTTTGTTAAACTGTGATTCATCGTCACTTTGTATTAAGATATTGTTAGAGAAATGTGCGATATTTCACGTTAAGTGGAATACGTGACCTTGTTTAAGACTTTTTTTTAACGGAAATTGAGTGGATTCTTGATTTAATCCGTTATTTTTCAATCTAAACAAACATGGGTTCAGTAATTAAGACTTATTAAAAATTTTTGTATGTGATCGCTTAACTAAATAAGTGGGTACATCTTTTCTGAATCAGAATAGACGTACAATATAACAAACACTAACACGTAGCTAAAATTGATTTTCATGGCTTATTTATCAACGAGTACATTTTACATGTAACCATAGTACCTAGTTTGAATATAACATTGTATGCGTAAGAAGGTATTTCATAAATAAATACCTAATGGTTATTTTGTATTTATAAACAATCTTTAATGAAGATTAAAAATAATAATTCCAACTTTGCATTTTTAATTATATGATACATATCGCGATAGAATGTTATATGTACATAAAGGTATCAATACAGAACTTTCTAATATGAAACAAGGCTGACTTTCAACGCTCTAGCCTGCAGGCTACTCGTAACAGCCTGTCCATACTATCGGACCTCCTAGTGAACTTGCAAATTAATCACGTGTTATTAGCTTAACTACCTTTATGATAACGCAAATTAAAAAATAGTATCAAAATTTTTTTTTTCAAATATGTCTTAGATGTTAGGACGAAAGTATAGCTTTGTGTTGACGTAAATACCGATACCCGACTCCAAGGGGGAGATCGGGTTATAAGAGATTCTTCTTACCAAAAACCCCTGCGATGGTCGTCACCATTACGGAAACGGCGAGGCGGCGGAATCGCTTTCGCATGGGCATCCGCTGCAGCGATATGGCTTAAACTTTCTTTATTAATAATACTTTTATTATTATTTTAACGACCCTTATCAAGATTAATGCCTTTATCCGAGACCAACTCTGAGAACATTCAAAAATAACTATAGTAATTGCGATTAAGCGCGTTTAACATATTAGGAACAAGTATTGTAAACACCGATTACAATTGCATATGTACTACGATCATAGGTATATTATGACTACAGGATTTAAAGATACTATAGTAAAAAAAGCTGTATGGTTAAATTGAATTTCAAAGTGCTTTACCGTGTACCCATGGTACATTAGCAAAACGGTGCTCAAAGTGACGGAACTCTAGTTCTAAGCATCTTTTAAAGTGGGCTCTACGAGTACATCTACTTCACCGTACTTTACTAAATTTTATACCTGAATAAAATAGTAATTTTTATTTTTTTTTATTTTAGTCACTAAGATTTAAAGTAAAATCTAGAGTGGACGTGAGCGTGTCATACCAATAAGACGTGGTTTTATAACAAGTATATTTTAACAGCCTAAAGTAAATCGTAATTTTTCTATACGACAGTTCTCCAACCTAGGAAAAAATAAAGTAAAAACTCGACTAAACGATATTTAGTAAAATCAGAATTAAAGTAAACGTAATATATTATTATGTAAGCCTTATTATTCAATAGTTGTAGGAATGTCTTTTTAACTCTAAACCGATTAATTTGTTATTTATAGCGTGTCTTGCGGCGAGGAAAAAAGTTGTTAAACGTCATGTATTTTCATTATGTAAAAGAATTTCTAAGTAACATCTTCTAAATAAGGCCTGAAATCCCGGCATTAATACTAAAAAAAGAATTTACCACTTCAGTTGAAGTGACGACGCAATGGGCATTACTACTTTATTTATATATTTTCTCTGACAGGTCCAATAGAAGCAGAAACGTCATTTTATTCCAAGTTATTTTATACACGTTAAGAATGAAAAACACATACTCGTCTAAGTCTTTACTTACGTATACAATGTTAACATGAATAAATTCCTTATCATTCTTTTCTCTGATACATCTCGTGTAATATTCTTTTCTCTTGCAAGAATTGTAATTTAATACCTATTAAGAGAAAAGTTTGCCATACACTTGCCAACCGCAGCGTTTTTTTGTTGTTTTAACATCGACATTGCGTGCGGACTGTACGGGGAACGTTGAACGAAGCGATAAATCCTGTCACGTCGTTAAAAACACGATTAAAATAATAATTTGAGATCCAGAGACAAGCATCGATCAGTATTTAATTGACTTTTGAAACTGGAGACAAGTCCGGCACCAATAGAACATTTCCTTTATTTGTAAAGTTAAACTGTATAATGTTAGTGGAGATAAGATAAGCTGTACGGTAATTGAACACTTAGATACCTGTGATCCGTGGTATCGTGCCTTCAATTATACAGGTTATGATCTTGTCTTGAATATGTTAGTTACTGATCGCCGCTATAAAATCTGTGTTTTATCAATTGTTATGATAGTGCCTCGGGGTTCTTAGAATTTGAAGAGGAAATCAAGTTTCACATTCCTATCGAAAAGTTATTGATCATGTTTTTAGTATCTATGTACTTATAAGCATTATGACTTCCGTTTCGAAACTTCCTGATGTTGTAAATTTTTCCTACATAATTGACACATTCTGCAAATACCTTTAAATTTACATGAAATTTTAATTACTTTCTTGGTTTATTTCCCAAGAAGTTTTCCATTTTTTGTACCATAAAATTAATAGTAAATAATAATATTTGCAATATCGCAACATCATTTATTATAATATACTCCAACAGAATGTGATGCGCGGAAGCGAAGAGACAGTGAATTACGTCTTAGATTTAAATTAAATCAGTAGGACTACTTCTTGGCTTCTTTCAACAAGTAACATCCGTTCTTTAACTAGTTTGTAAACTTGAACGTTACTTGACCTGATTAGAAAGTTATGATCTATGATCGAGATTGAGATATCACGCGACTTTTTCTACATGACATAGAAGACAGATTTGTGCGGCGATGTAAATCAGGAGGCATAAATTAATAAATAATTAATACCTTTAACGTAACGTAGCGAATGTCGTTAGCGTCTTCGAAATTTTAATTATAATTATTTATAGATTTGAATTATATCTTATTTCGAGTTACTAAAATTGATAAGTGTTTTCCGGATCGTAATAATAAATTATAAAGATTAAATGCTTTTTTTAATATTTTATTTCATACGTTTCTAGTTCAAAATTTTGTTTATAATGTAGTCGCTATAACATTAAACAAAATACATATCTTTAAATACATTTAATTTTAGACACGCCTTTGACTAGTATGACATTGCTACACTTAATAGAATATGTTAATCATTAAATTACAAACATACCATTCTTCATTGGTATAAAAGCATTTAAAATCAGGCCCATAGTTACCTCATACAAGCAAGCAATAAAACAAATGCTATTTTCTCAAAATATTAGTATCTTTCATAATATAACTATCTGACTTATTGTTAGTATAATATTTATAGCAGTCTAACTTATAATTTTTCAGCAGGAAAACGTCTGAGACGTTGTTTGTGTTCCTTATACGAGCCAGGTCAAAAGCTAGTGTGATCCGAAGTCAGATGATATCTAGTCAGATTCCAGCCAGGGCTCAATGGCTAACGGATGTGTCTACCAGCGTGCGTGGTGCACTGTGTCTGTTCCGTCAGTCAATCCTGATTGTAGGTTAGCAAATAACTGTACTTGTGCTGGGCCCATTAAGTTGGTTTTAATGTTTACCAAATCATAATTGTATTAAATTTCCTTATTATTTCCTTGCTTAAATTATGAATAGGTAAGTGAGTTTGTTTGTTTCTGACTTACGATTATGTATTTCCCATTAACGCGATTAAACATTAAATAAATTACTCAAAATTACTCTATAATATATAGGAAACGACCGCTCTGGTGTAATGGTACTCGAATGTGCCCTTAACATCGACGTTTGCGGATTCCATCGCATGGACCGGATGTTTGTATTTGTATAAATATTTGTTCCTAGATCTGGGGGTTTTTCCTTGTGGGTCTTAAAAACGGTGCCTTAGAGAGCCTTGCGTCGGCCCTAGTAATTACCACAATCATCTGATAAAGATCGTTACTCTTAGTTGATAAAATAGTCTAGTCTGAATGATTACTGGCTATGGCTTGCCCCCGAGGTTGCGGAGGTCAGACGTCAATCGTTCTGTGTAAAAATCAGTTACATATCAAAACTTACTTTAGAAGACTAGAATAAAGCAGTCATTGGTAAATGTCCGGGACAAATTCTACGAAGATGATATAATATACTATAAAATACTCGTATATAAGAATGTATGTATTTTATCAAGCGTAAGCGTAATCTATCGTGTCGTATCGTCCATTTTAAAATAAAAATACTTTGTAATCCTACAAAGTATTTTCATTTTAAAATGGACTTGTTCATAATACATTTGTATAAAAGAAGAACGTTTTAAATACCCCATAGATAATCCTTAATAAGTGTATTAGGGCAATTTGAATATAACGAAAATAAACTACCCTGTTAAAAATATATTCAGTGATGTTCTTAGTGGATTTATGTGAATCGCTTTACCCAATAAAGTAGGCGATGTCTCGTAAATCGTCGGTACATAGGGACGGATGGCGGCGCAGTCGGGCGACACCTAGAGTGGGCGAATCCACCGTTAGCCAAGGCTTCGAGCACACGAGCCAGAGTTATAAACCATTAAGCCTTAGTTCAGAAATCTCGGATTCATTAGCACCCGAGCACTTTTATTACTTAACGAGATATTCTTCGGAGGATTGCGTGAGTTTATTCTTAAATTAATTTGGATGAGAATACCGCTATTGTGATAATGTTTGTGTGTCATTGTGGCTTAAGAGTAATGTTTTACTGCTTAATTGAGATGGCGTGTCTGGTGCGCATGTATATACATTAAGTGATTTGGGATAGGTGTGAAATTTAGTATGGGTACTTCGTTCGCTTTGGTTGTTAATTCGTTTTTATTATTATTATTAAATTTTATTATTGTCTTAAGTACATTTCGGAAATCGTCATCTAATGAATAAATAATTTCATTAGAATATTAACGTTTAATAAATACAAGAACCTGTAGATGTTAAATATATCAAACTTTGAAGAGGAACATATATCTTGATTAAATGTGTGCGTTAGTCATGTTAAATTTTCTTATGAAATAGCATACCCTTTGATATGAAATACGATGCACTCACATATGTGACATTGATATCTTAATAAAACGAAAGCAACTAGAATATCATATTATAAACGGCTCAGCTTGTACTTTGAACGGTACAAATAGTCGACAATGCGAAGCATCGTTGTCGACCCAGTAACGAGCAGTGTCGGGTGGCGAGCACTAGTTCAGCGGGGTCGAGGCGGGTCATAGAGAATTGATGCCGTGCACCTAACGAAGAACGGTTAAACATATTAATTTTAATTAGTCGACAGTGAAGTCTTGTTAGGTCCTTTAACATAAATGCTTCGAACTGAAATAACTGAAGTGCTTCGATGTGAAAATAATTAATTAATTACAGATTTGATTTATTTATATTTGCTACGCGTTTAGTATTTTACAGCCCAGACGCTGTAAATAAGGAAATAGTTTTATTGCTAATTATTATTAGGTATACGCCTATAATAATATAAGTGAAAGAGAAATAGTTTTATTGCTAACTATAATTTAAACACCCGTACCATAATTGAATAGTTATAGTGATGCACACAATTTTAGTTATCCGCCCTAACTTTTCACGGATTTATTTGCGAGCTTTCGAAACGTTCGGATTTAGCGTCACAAAAACTTTTTTTACATTTGAAAAGAAGCATAAGATTTTCAATTTATGCCAATATTTCCAGGAATAAAGTGCAAGGAATATTTTCAGATTTGTGGCAAATATCTCCACTAGGTCATATAGTAGGCGGTAGATTCAAGAAAAGCAAATCCATCCCACATAAAATCTATCCAATAAATCCCCAAAAAGCTTGTTTTCCGAGCATTCCTCGTCCATTGTCCCTTGTAGATATATCTTGCGTAAGGCTCGCTATTCTTGCGGGCTTCGACCCACGTGCAGATCTTCGACTGCTATCAACTGCAATATATCCATTACTCGTTGAATTCGACATGTATGCGGACTCGTGTAACTCGCCGAGAAATGAACGAGTAGGAGTGCGGGAGTTTCGTCCTATCGATTTTCGTATTGACGGTTTCGACCGGTTACCCAATACCGTACTTGACAAATCGCTCAATTGTCCCTTGCTAGGATGTCGGGTAGCAACTAGTTGGGTGGCGGGTTGCGCAACCAGTGCCGAGTTTAATCCGCTCGAATGCCGGAAGACGTCCAACGTTATTGTACCCACTTTATTGTGATAGGTTGGATGGAAATGTTTGATGATTTGATATTTTGAAGTTACTATATATATATGAAATTCCTTTCAGAGTAAGTTTTGTTTTTCAGGTTCCAAACAAAATTATTTGTAGCTGTGTCTATTAAATTTAAATTTCTATATCTCTTCTGTGATATTGTAATATTTTTCGGAAAATTTAGAGAATCCCTTCTTTAGGCTTATCTGCGTGCGTAATCGAGTGAAACGCAATCTTTCCATTCTATTGTACCTATTTTCGTAACTGGAGTTTAATTATTATATGATTTCAAAAGTTGGTATTTCTAATAATGGGATATAATCTGATAAGTATGTTAGTTTGTTTTGCATCTACTTTCAAAAAACTAGATTGACACCCGTCGGCATGGGGTTTAGGGAGAACATACGAATGTCATCTTATACGAATACGAATGTCTGCTAAATCGGTCAAGCCTTTTAGGCTATAGGAGGTCATAATTAAAAAGTAATATTTACATATCCACAGTTCTATATATGTCTGTATTAATTATAATTATTGTATTACAAAGAAATACGACTGACTTTGATCTGTAAATATGTCACCGAACAATGAGCATCCATACAAACATACGAGTCAAACAGAAAACCTTATCTTTGAAGTCGGTTGAATACGTTTTAATTATTTTGGTTTAAAAATATGTCGTAATTTAGTTCAATTTTTATTGTATCAAATAATTTATTGTGTTTAAATTCTTACTAAGAAAACAACAACATTCAAATATCAATCCTGAATAATTATAACATCAAAACAAAAACTCCTGAACTTGTTTTGTGATATTTCAACGTGTTTTTGTTTAACTTAATTATTCAGGTTACTT
>DVXP01000173.1:0-25791 GCA_018235645.1 Junonia grisea | reverse complement strand
ATTATAATGTGAATTAATTCCAGCTCCAATTTCGCAATTTCGGCGTTAAAATATAATCATTAACTGCGAGTGGCTAATTAAGATTATGATAAACGTTATTTGTGTACACAATTAGATGTGCGATACAGTCTCAACATTAGTTTGGCGAATTCATTTGAATTCACGAATTACACATAAAAAGTAATGATAACGAGAGATATTAATTAAAAAGTTAATCTTATTTCTAACAAAAAATCTCATTAAATGTTAAAGCGGCGAAGAAAATAAGACTTTTATAATTAAATATCTCAGCAGACTTATACTATGAAACGTTTAGGTTAAGATACAAAACCAACATTTGATTAAAACGCACGTAAGACGAGGGTCATAAAAGAGACTTATCTTCCATTGAGCGTGAGAATTTCTGAAGTGTTTTCATAACACTGAGTTCAGCTATGCGAATGATGCGAGTACGCTTATTGTTAGTGTCATGTGGTATCGTTCTAAATACGTCATTTAATGCCAAGGCGATAGACAGTAGCATTTTTTTAAATATTCAGTATAAGGTAGAGCTAGCAACACTTACATGTACCTATATAGTTGTATAATGCCTACTTACGTAATTTAAATGAAAATGTATGTAGGTAATCTTAAAAAGGACGTTACTATGTTATCTTTATAATAAACGCTTCAAGGTCGTGTTTTAAATTAAAATAAATAAAAAATATATATTAATCGATTCATCAAAGGCGACATTATTCAAATATGCCGATTTTTTATATCGAGCCAAATAAAGCTGATGATTAAATTTCTGTCAAATTTTGACTATACTTGGAAGTTAAGGTAGAGGTCAAATTGTAATAGAAAAAGAAAACATATTTAGGTATGGCAGTTATTTATAGAACTAAACATAATTTAATTTTTTATACACAATAAATAGCGTCTAACGGTCAATATTTCAGGCCCGCAAGTTGCTTGATCACATGAAGTAATTGATGCTGTGCGTGTCTGGGGCCGAGGCCGAGAGAAATCGGGTGTTTCTGCGCT
Organism: Junonia grisea; assembly: GCA_018235645.1. Classification (NCBI taxonomy): domain Eukaryota; kingdom Metazoa; phylum Arthropoda; class Insecta; order Lepidoptera; family Nymphalidae; genus Junonia; species Junonia grisea. The sequence goes on along the minus strand of DVXP01000173.1, from coordinate 24,765 downwards.
TTACAATTATCACAAGCGGTCAGCCGAATTTAATTCATTAGCCGAAAACATTTGCCTGTTAAAAAGAATTGACAAAACAAACAATATTATTATATTATCTCAATAAAATATTTAAGATTTTTGCGTGTAAGTAAATACCAACGAATAATAATGTGCGAGTATTATATCTACAGAACTGCTAATTAACACGCTGAAATTAACTAACTTCCTTCGAGAACAAACCAATCGAAGCACACGCATGGATATAAAACGGAAATAAATACATAATGTTTATTTCAGAACGAATTGTTAAAACATTGATGTAATTTTTATCGTTTAATTAAATTTAGTCATTCTAATGGGATGACATGAGGAAACAATCTACCGGGGGGAAAGTCGAGAAACAGTTACATTATATTCCACGTGCAATAAAGTAATTACGGCGGAATTATTTGGCGTCTACATAAAACAAAGAAGCGGCCGTTCACCCCGTGCGAGCGATACAGCCGATAATGTTAATAGCATTTTAATTCGAGATAACAACTTTTTGCTGCATTCGCTTCGTAATAATACATTCTTTATTTATATTTCAAACGATTCGTAAACAAAACGCAGTAAAATATTTAATTATAAATACTGATCGTTAAAGACTCTAGCACTCTCTCTCTCTTTGTAATTGAAGACTTTACGACGTTTTGATATCATTAACAGCATTCATTTAATTAACAAAATTATAGCAACGAACTAAATAACAATAAAAAACATAAACACGGACACTTAAAAAGGAGAATGTAATAACAATGACACGATTTCTATTTGTCAGTATCGACGGTGGGCAATAACTTTATTAACTCCAGCAAGTTTTTAATACCGGCTTATCAAACGTTAATACTGATCGATATCAGTTATAAGGACTCGCTGTGTGGGTTTGCGACGGCGTAACGAGCTCTTATCAGCCTACGTTGCATTTATACCGGTTGCCGGTGAATTATATGAATAAGAACTAAATATTTTGACGTTAGGTACTTGCTAGAAAATATAATGTAGCGATTTAAATTGCTGAATTTAGAGTTCATTATCCGTAACGACTGGTTAGGTTTTTTATTTCTAAAAGTCTTTACTTATTTAATAATATCAAAACCAACATATGCATGTATGATAAAAATTATAGAGTTAATACGTGGCTTTGTAGCTTATCCTGTCTCATCGTTTAAAGCTCATCGCTTCCGAACTATTACGTGCTTCCCTAAATGGTGTTGCATACTCTTTAAAGTTAAACGAGGTAGCACCAGTATTTGAGTCATCGGTAAAACCACGTTATGAGAACTCCATTCACATTTCTGCATTGTAAATAAAACTGTTATTGTAAAAAAGCAATAAGCAAAAAACAACTATTTCGTGCCAAGTAACTGGTCTTGATGAAATGATTCATTTAGCCTGCAACTTTATGACAATACAATTATTAGTCGCATGACTAACATATCTAAGAGAAGGCTATTAAAAGTAAAACAGAAACGCGATCGTAAACCGACACCGGTCATAACTATCTGGTTTCAAAGGAAAATCTCTCTCTCGACACACTTCATACGTGCGAACAGAAATAACGCAGTTATAAAATTTGATGTGCTTCATACGAAGAGTTTGCCTGAAATGGAATAAATAAAACCGAGACGAAATCTCCAGCTGCGAAGTGCATTGGTAGTGCACTGACGAAATTATCGGATCGAGTGCGGTGGGGGGACGTTTATTTCTGTACTTTTCGCGAGAAACGGTGTCGTTCCGAACATCCTTTTGACGATAAAGATCGTGAAACAAGAAGCGAGTCAGCGACAGCTTAAAATTCCTGTCAGGTCAAACGGTTACGTGGGTATGGGGAGAGAATCAATACATTTAATTTATCGTACATGCAATAGAACAACTAGGTCATAATTTTGATTAAGATATTGCATCTATTAGAAGACTGCAATGCCACATCTATTCGGTTTAAGTGATTCTGTATCTTTTCATAGTCATAAATATGTATCTTTACGAGCCAATTTCCATCAGAGCCATTAATCTTATCCTGGCATAATATAAATCGCACGTAATTGCAATTATACATCAGGCTCCAGGCAATGTCTTACATTACGCAATACATATGCAAGCCTCCTTGTACAAAAACTCCTCCGAAAGCTGCCCAACTGGTCATGCTAAATCTGTTAAATCGATACCATGTTTGGAATCACATACGCAACTTCAGACAGCTTCATGGAAATACATAAGCGCAAAAGTTCCTACATTAAACTCTACGACACTTAACTTTACATATGGTTAAGTAAATAAAAAATATGGTAAGGGGCGGGCGCCGTAAGCGAAGCGTGTTTCATTTCTTACCTTCTCGCGTATAAATATACTGAAGGTAAAAAAGCAAAACGCAAAAATCGTTGAAGAATGCTAACGTTCTCGCCTACGCCACGCATTTTACCTACAACTTAAAATATATTTCATGTCGCTACGAGTTGTATTGAAATTTTCTATAAAAATATTTGTATAAAATGCAGAATTTTATTTGCAAAAATATGAACTATTGCAAAAAATAATACTAGAATTATTTGCGTGATAATAATTTACAATAAACAAACATGTGCAAAAAAGACATTAAGATATACAGAGTTACAGACGAGCACCGGTTTGTCTGCGCAATACATTAGCACTGGAGACTAGGGCTCTCTAAAGTCTGTCAAGCTTTTAGCGTGAGAACCAGTCGCAACAAAGTTTCCAATTATAGAAACGACTAGACACAACTAAATGCTATCGACTTCCAGTTCCCATTCCCAATTAATGAAATTGGAGACTGCAACAAGTAAGGCTTTCCATTGTGTAGGCACAGATTTTGCTATGAGAAAATACCTTGCTTACGTTTTCATCGCAATGTTTCGCGACAAACATTTTGAAATATCCAACCCGCACTGCCTATAATCTAGATGAGCCAAAATAAAATTTTATTAGCTGTAAGCAATAACCACGTAGTGTTCACTTTAAAAACGATCATCGGAACGAAGGTAGGCGTAATGTGGATGCTGAAAATGAATCAGCGAGGGTAATGCCACGGGTCAGGAGGATGGCGAGCGCGTAGGCAGACTCGGAATAGGAACCAGTTTGGGTCATGCAACTCGTGCAATTCTATTTATATCCCAGCCTTTTCTGCATTCGGCCCACATAAAATAGATTCCTTTAGGAGCGAAACTGCTATCAGAATTACCCTGCTTTTATTATGAGTATTACCTTGCTATATTGTTACTGTAATACATATTGTTATTGTAATGATTTACTTTAAATGCATAAAACTATTTTGATTATTTATAAGAGTACTGATGTTTTTTTTTTTCACAAATGAATGTACATTTGTAAGGCCACGCGGTAAGAAAATAGTGCAAAGTTAAGTAATTAGAAAACATGTTACCTACTTGACCGAGAAATATTTCAAACGTAGATACTATCTTTGACGGGAACAATTTCCAAGCTATCAAAGAGTGGAATGCAATAAGACGTATCGTACACAACGGTCTCGGCAATAGCCCAACTCGTTCCAACTAAAGAGCCTCGTGTAGGAGGACTTGAATTATCTGCGAGGAACTCAATCCTGACTGATAGCACCGCATGTACCACTCCTGATGAGATAAAGATCGTACGACAGCTATTTGAAGCACCACAATACCATACAATAGTAATCTAACCTCGGGCAATGATAAATACGTTAAATGGACCCTATCGAGTCGAGTAAAAGCAACAATTGATATATTTCTTAACTGAAACTTAGATAAATCTAAATGAACAAGGCGTATTATTAGTCCATTGTTTCAAGAGAACGTACATCACGTCGAAAGTGGTACGGGGAGATTTATTGATTGTTTAAATGAGTTCTATTTACTATGTGTTTTTTCAAAATACATTTATCTTTTCTTCAAGAGGTTATTACAAAAAAGAAAAAATACGATAATGGTCATTGAAATATTGAATCAAAACTAATACCTAATAATAGCTTAGTCACTAATTTACCCGACACACTATAAAGAACAATTTAATATAAACAACACATAGTAACAACATACAATAAATTCATTTAGAAACAAAAACACATGGAATGCTGTTTGCGTTTGTAAGTAATTTGTTTCCAATAAGAAGAATGATTGATATGTGTTCACTGTCTTTATTTATAAAGAAGTCTTTATTTGTCTACCAGTAATTGCTATTAACACGTACTTTCCTAGTACATTACAGAAAGTGCATGGTTTCGTCTTACGTACACTGCCTCTAAAATTTATTTAAAATATAAAAAATCCTTAACACTAAAAGCATAAGGTTTAAATTAAGGAATCATTGAATTGTCATGTGCCGCCTATCGTACGCGTCTACGATTCTAGAATGCCATTTTAGAATTCAACAGACATATGCTGAACGTTATAGTAAGTTTATTTCTTTAGATGAGGTATTCCTACGATTCTGCCTGTCTGCTTTATGAGATTCTATTAACTCACGTGCTTGAGTAGGTATAGTCATTTTTTTATAAGCACACTTAATAAAGTTTTACTTATTTACCTTGAACTAAATTAAAAAAAGGGATGTTTTGTTTGTTTCTCAGTGAATATGACGTTTTTACAAAAAAAAATATTTATGAAAATTATGACACGCTTAACAGGTAATTGCAAAAATTATAAGATTTCATGAGATATCATAAAATATCACATTACTTACAACGCAACTTAATCATCAGTTTTTATCTTTAAGGAAATATGGCTGTTAAGGATTAAGCTACGGATTGTTAAAGTACGAAATGTTAACGACCACCCAGAGATGCTAGACTTAAATGGAAAGGCAGAGTTCTAATAAAATCTGAAATAGCATCGCGATGGCATTTAATGCATGGTCTACGGAACGGATCCTTTCACAGAGCAAGCAGGCTTCGAGCTTTGGCTCGTGACATTTAAATGCAATACCAAACCTATTCTGTGAAGCATAACGAGACGCCCGCCCTCTTCAAATGTAAATATTTTCTGGTCTCACAGGAAAAATTGTAACAATTCCTTATACTCTACTTTCTAGCCCTTTGAAAACTGAAAATCAAGATAGTTGTTGGCCATCGTCAACTATTTGACTTGTAAATTTTTTTGCTTAGATAGAAAATGTAATGTAATTACGTCTAACTGAATTAAAATAATAACAGAATCGAGTTTCGAAATAATTTATAATCCTATAAAAAGAACAATTACAGAAAATCTAGACTTTTCCAGCAATTAGTAGCTAGTCAGTTGTGCCGACGTTTTTGTGTCGTTTCTTACAATATTGTCCGACCTCATTAGTTAACAGGTTGAAAAGAGATTTCCTTCTGTATTACGAGTCAGTCGACAATTGTGCGGAAACAACAATTAGAGATCGACCTTGAAAGTAGTAAAAACTTGAATACAATTAAACTTGATAAGTGAGAACGTCCTGAATGTCGGACAATGTCATACAAATTCGTAGATTTTTCGACTATGCATACAATTAGCTAAGTCTATTAAAATATGAACACAGTTTCTTAACGAACATGCACCAAAACATTAATATAAACTGCAATTTGATGTTATCCAAGTCGTGTTGCACATGGCATGTTCTTGAGCGCCATCACTGTACCGCTCTACCATAATTGCTACCATTAAGATGAGTCACGCTTAACGACGCGCCCGAACCACGCTTGCTTTATCAGATACGATCGGTAAGTCTGACATCGCTGTTTTCTGGTCGCTTCTTAAAATGATGGTGCTAAATAAAAAATTCTTGTTTCTTTTATTTTTGAAGATAACACGGGTACTACAGCGACCTTGAGGGACATGATAACGGTATGTTGCGATTTATTGTAACGTGGCAGAGAAAGCGTCGGACGTTGTCGTTTCCGCGCGAGGGCCCCCGATAATGGCGTCGGAGTTACGCTCCCGCGGGTGACGTCAGCGAGGGTAATTAACAGGCAAGCACACGCCACATGCGTCTCCAGCTCGTAGCTGGCGGAGCCCGCAGGAAATCGCCGCTTACATCATCCTAGTACGTGCCTCGCCATAGCTATTGTTTATCACTACCACCTTATTAGTCAAATCATTGAAAATCAGTCACATTTTTATTAAAAGCCGAACATTGATATTGCAAATAATGATGATTACAGATTCTTTTCATGCCTTCTACTTTGTTTCATTAGCTGCCAGTGTTTGATCATGGTAAGTAATATTTTCAAGTGACTGACAGCCAAGTCTATAACGTCGATACAGTCACTGACATGTACTCTTTTAGCATATCAATCAGGTGAAATAGACGGGTTGATGTCACCGTGTGTGTTGTCCTTAGGATCATTACAATACGTGCATAATTTGAAATGTTGCAAAATTGAATATGTAAATTCTTGTGAGTCATAGGAAGTTGCCAAATCACATGGTAAACAACCAGTTTGTAAACACCCCACTGCTTAACAACAGCTTCTTTAATCGTTTGGCATTTGAAAGTTTCTTTTGATGTTTAAATTTTAATTAACACACCTCCAAGAATTTGAAGAATAGTTTTTGACGTTTTTAAATGTGTTTTTCATAAGCCTATGAAATCATGGACATCAGGAAATTAATATTCAGTAAAATAATCCTAAAGAAATCTTACAAATTAATAGTAAAAGAAAAATAAAATTAACTAACACTAATACGATTTGGTCTTCCTCATTACTCAATGACTACGCTAATTTAAGCCTAAGGACGAATCGATTACACTGACCTAACTGTCACTATAATTTATAAATCAAGAGGGATCTGCGCATCGTCAGAGGACGCCGGTGTCCATCACCCCGGCACTCTTGATGTGGCCCCACGCCGCCGCGGCCAATCAGTCCAGATCATTAATCTTGTCAACGTATCTTTTTCCTAGCGTCTCCAGTGTCATTTCTAACTAAATTAAAATCGTTTCAAAGGAAAAACAGGATGTTTAGAACAGGTTTAAATTACACATTAAGTATAAATATTTTATAAGCCCTCGCGCGTAAGACGCGCTGCCGTAGACGATTAAGTTTGGCGAGATTAACGATATAAAGCCGAACGCTTAGACAGTCTTCTATATAAGGCGTGTTCAAAAATAACTCGTGACGGCGTAAGAATGGAGATTTTAAGCGAAGTGCACCCGGGGGCAAGCGGGAGGAGGAGAATAAAATATCGTGTGACAACCGACACAGCACTAATTTAAGCCCTCTGTCCGACGCCGGAGTGGCACAGTAAATCAAGCCGCTCCCGTGCACGAAAAGCAAATAATAATTACGTGTATGACTGAGCACATGCAACGACACCTCTGTTGATGTGAACAGCGCAGGGACATGAATAATATTAATATTCATAGGTCTCTTTTATATCGTGTGTTGCTAAATACTTATATTAATTAATTCTTACAATTTTATCATCAAATAAAAATCAAAGAACCTTATAGCCAAAATATTATATGTAAACACTTCTTATTATATTTATAAAAATGCATAAATTAAGATTTTGCTGATAGTAGATACACCAACGAATTTTAATATTACGTAATCTGAAATATTATCAAAACAGTAAAAATATTTTTAAGCATCATGCATAATTATGAATACCCTCGATGCAATTTGTACATAGCGAGGCACGTCTGCGCCGAGAGCAGGAGTCTCTACAGGCAGACACGTAAATGATGAGTCGAGCCGGCAAAGGGCCATCAATACTTTACTAACTAGTAAGGGCACGTGCAACTATTTTTACCTACGCACGTTACCGTCACACTTGTTTAACTGAATCTTTCAACTCTCAAGCTTTGAAACAATCACCGCCTTTCAACTTACGCATTCTTTGAACCGAATAGGTGTATAAAATAGAAAACACGGGACCGAAATTAAGTAAATTGCGCTTTTGATAGAGCGATGAACTCGCAGACAAAACGTTTCAGCACGTTCTGGCTTCTGATTTTACTGTCATTATTGCCAAGATTATAAAACGAGGCACAGAACTAGTATTAAAATATAAGAGTTTATACCATAAAATTACACCGAGTTTAAGCGCAGTAAATAGTATTATCTGCGATGTAGAATCATAGCTCTCACGATTCGACTCGACCGCAGACCATTAGTCACACGCTTAGACTCTTTCCTCGATACAAGCAGGCAAATAAAAAACGTTTAAGAGAGAAAAGGATTACGCGGAACGAAGAAACCACAACTTAAACAAACGACAAAGTTATTACATTAAATTATACTAATCAAGACAAGACTACTTCGCCTGAGTGGGTTTCAGTTGTCTAAAAATACGTTTAGGTTTACGTTTAAAGCATAAGACATCGTCAGCTAAGGCAATATGTGGAAGGCCATTTGATGGCATAGTCATTTATTTTACTAAAAAATTATTATGAAAAAAATATGGACGATGGATGAGGATTAAACTGTTAACAATAAATAAAAGCCGATGGAATAGCTTTGACGATACAATTATATTTGTCATAAAAGTACGAGGTGAGCCGAGTTTGAATGAAACTGCAGTGTAGTTTTTTTAGGGGGGCGGCAATTAAAATTTCTGTGGTCCACTTCAGCACACTAATGAATCGCTCAGTGAAGCCCCTTGACTCCGCGACGGCCCCGTTAGCAAAGCAGAAAACCAATTAATGTAAAACGGTAGCGCACAGTTACTCGCCACTTTTGTGAATGCAGTCTACGTAGAAAGCTCGCGGCATCGCTGCTTGTGAGTTACTCGTGTGTAATCTAATATGTGTCCAATGTAATGGAATTACTTTTTTATAATGATACTTATTACACACACAGACAGTAATTATTTGTTGTCGATTTTAAAATGAACCATTTATGTGTACTTTAGAGTTAAAACTTGAGATTTAAGTAACAATAGAAAAGAAAACTCTACATATTTTTACATATTTAATTCACATATCATGGCATGTGCCTATTTAACTTTATTGCACTCGGATTAATAACATCCTGAAGTCCTAAGATGATGACTAAGAACATAAATATTTCAACAATCTGCATTTGAAAATTATGATATTATCTAATGATGAATATACTGAGAACGATCTCGCTGCTTGAGTTAGTAAGTAAAATGATCTTGTTTCTTCTATTTATAAGTACAGGCACGTTCCTCGGCGTACCCAATATTACGGAAAAATGAATGAATAGTGACTACGCGCCGTCATTGTGCGCTAATGAAAAAGGGGATGTTTTAACTAGATGATTACCATATAAATATGTTTATCTTTATATGATTATGCATGCAAAACTTGAAGACTAGGTTATGATTTGACTGGAAATATTAATAGAAGTCACATTTTCTTGTCCACTGTTTGGTTACAAAACTAAAAAATAATAATCGTTTCACCCGTTCAAAATAGGAAACGGAGTATTTTTATTTCATTCAAGGATTTAAAACGCCGAAGGCTTTGTGCACATATAGTCAATATAGTTTTTTACTCACAACATCTCCGCGAATATTTTAAAAAATGTCAGTCACCATAGTAGAAGAAATTAGAATCTTCTAAGACTAGTCAAATATCGGGATGTTATGAAGTCAGATATATTCTTTTAACAACACAAAAGTGCACAGTAACCCTATCCGGACGTCACTGAGCTAATACAGCAAATAGGTCTATTACTATCGAGTGGCCCCTTCACTTCACAATGAAAACGTTCTTCTTACGCCCGTAAAAACATTTCATACAAAGCTGTTTAGTCACGATTTATACTCAATCTTATTGTTGGAATTAGAGCCTACTGATTCTGTAATAGTTTTTTTCGATATTGATTAATATAGTACCAGGAATAATGTTGAGGATATTACTTTGACGGATTTCAATCAGAGACAATTTTACGCGTTTTAAAGCCGTATCTGCATTTTTACGGTTCATGTATGTTACATTGTAGGTAAACATATAGGGGCGTGTTTTTATATCACTATAAAAGCTCGACCGAGTTTTGTATGTGTCGTATTGATACAATCTGTACAGTGTTAAGTGTCTTGCGTGATATACGCAATGCTTAGGTACAAAAGTTCGGCAAATTAATTGTATTGTATTTGTGATTTTAATTGTATTTGTCATGAATTTTCCAAATTTTATTTTTTGCAATAGGATATAATTAATATAATAAAATAAGGCACAAAATACTGTATGTGTATATTTGTAATATAAAATATTACAAATATAATGCTTAAAATAAGTTTATAGGATATCAATATAGTATAAATATGATCGTATTATAAGAGACGTAAATCGCTAGGTAACATTAATATAAAATGTAATCCCGGGGGACGTGATATTGCAATTTATCTAAATATTCCGCCGCCAACCCTCTTTACGATAGATATCGTAAATAAAATACTTTATATCCCATATTTGAAAATAACATCTGGGGTTATATACCTTAGTTAAAATTGGATAACGTCACATAATTTTTTGAACAATGTTTTTTACATGTTATTTATATCTTTAAGTACACGTGCACAGATTAATGGTATTATTAAGAACACCATGGCTGTATATATTTAACGAAATCCTGATATTATTTAAACACGGATGTAATAACTTAATAATAATGAAATATGTAATCTTTTTGCACATCCCTTTCTGTGCGTTACAATGTAGACATTACATGATTACACTACTTGTATCTAAAATTAAATCTGAAATCTAAATTTCATAACAATGTGAAAAAAGAAATAAAACAAAAATACAATACAGAGTGATAATTATAATCTTGGAAAAAAAACACTTTTCTTCATATCTCGTCACCAACGAAAACAAACAACCAGACCAATCATAGACCGAAACAATACTATTAATATGGCAATGTCCCTATCACTAATATCTGCACAAAATGAATCTGTGTTACATAATTATGTATGAACATACGATGCGAAATGTATACAGAAAGTTCATTTGATAAAATTAAACTATACTTAAACAATAGCATTGTTAAAGTCACAATTAATGTAAAAGTTAAGCTTATAACATATTGTTGGACATTATTTACTAACTAATTGACCCAATTAATGTCATGTACATTTAGTCAATAACACAACATAGGCATATACAAACAGCGATCATCGTGCATGTTGTACAATTAGCAATTAGTCAACAAACATTAACTGAACGTGCAGTCCGATGAATTGTAGCTAATCCGACAGCGACACGTCCGAACTCAACATCCGATACGAGGTGCAGATTTAATAAATCACTTCCGAGTCTATTTGGCGCGTCCGCGTCCGATAGTATGTTTCACACTTGATATTGTTTAAAGCAGTATACAACATTTCTCTTTACCTCCAAACTGAAATTAAATAAATTGTTTAATTTAAATTAGCCTTTTTATTTCGTGGTGTAATTTCTCATTACCTAGATAGATAAGCATTTTTAATTTCTTAGAAATCGTATTAAAATGCATGAAATTCGTGTGGTGACTTTTATCTACAATAGTTCCGTGTTGTTTAGGAAATAGTCAGTTCTTTGAAGTGCTATCGTTTTTAATATTACTTAATTAAATTTTGCTGAAATAAAAAAAATATTGCATTTTGGGATGTTTCAAGTAAATTATGTTATAAAATTGTAATCTTTACTCGAAAAAAAAAATATAATTCTGATAAAACGAAAGAATTGCGTGAATATAATTATTATTGACCAACACGTAACCACTAATTCGACACTTAACTAAGGTGCACGGCGATTAAGTCAGTTAATCAAAAGTAAATTTTTGCCGTTTAGCATCTTAATTACCACTAAATTGTATTAATTTCTCCGAAGCGGATAAATTTAAATAAATCAACAATGAAAGTTAGTCACAATTAAAATCTCGCAGAAGCGCCTGTAATATTATCTCAAAAATTTAAATATCATTGCTCTCTTCTGCTTATTATGCGAATAACGATGAAAACTATATGAATCTAGTGAAAACGTTTATAAAACGAAAGCATCTTAATTATAAGTACACGTTATTTTATGAATATGGTATTTATCATGTTGTATGGATGTGGGGCGTGGATGAGCTCGCGTGCGCTGGAAAGCCGAGACGAGCTGCGCGTACGGTGGGCCGTCGCGAAAAACTGACGACACTGCTTCACTCCTTAGCCCTGTCTACATAGAGATTAGAATGCAACGGTAACATTCCTGTTCACTTGCACGGCCACCGGCACTCGCACGCGCACACCGCTACATGCGGCGATCGGAGAAATTCAGATGGACGCGATAATCGTAACGCTATTAAAAATCTATCGCGGATCTCAATAAATTTAAACGATATCCATGGATAATTTCGTAAACTGAGCGTGTTAGGGATACAGTGTAGTACGTATTGTTTCCGAGTGAAAGGTGTTACAATGTATAGGCGTCCGGTGCGATAAAACATTGCGACCGGAATTTCTAGACTAGACGTAGCAAAATAAAAACTATTTCCTGCAGCGCAGACAGACTAATTAAGGTATGGATTTTAAAGCTTACCTATAAATAGGACTAGAAGTCCCATGAGAAATATCGCATTCATTGAGGGCGAGAAAATATAGGGGACGGAAAGTCAATGTGTGCGTACCTACATGCTACATACATAGGCGTAGTCAATAGTGTATTTGCTGAGTATGATAAAAAATAATCAAGTCCATAACTTCAGGTATTAAAAATAGCATAATGTGCAAGAACTACGTCAAATAGACGCTTAATATTCTATGCGATACCTTGCAGGTAATAGAATATCTTATGAACGTTGAAAATGCAGGTATTATTCGCTTTGATACAGACAATGAATAATGTTCAGCGAGTTTCAGCGCAGGTTGCCCCAGGTCGGCGAGCCATACAGCTCGTAATATAAGTTATTCATGATATTAGAGGAAGGCGAAACGCGGCGGTCACAAGGCGCTTAGGGCAGTTGGGGTCGTCGCCCCTGCCCGCGTGACGTTACCGCCCTACAGCTGGCTATGACGTCATCGCGCCGCCACAACAAAACGAAACCTACCCTAAAACATTAAACTTACGATCTAATCTCACAATAATCGATACCATATTCGTAACCACATGTTCTTAAATACGATATTAATATTTGATACCGTGTGGTCAGATACTTGGTTTTTGAAACACTTGTGAAATTTCTCAATATTTTTTTATTCAGTCAGTCAAGTCTCAGAGTTAATACTTAATTACATACTGTAACCAACGCATGGTTCGCTATTAAAATATGCGAAGTTTAACAGTTTTAATGCATTAAAAAATTACTTGTCTTAAAGTGGTATTTAAAAGTTTCCCTCATTTTAGTTTAGGAGCGCTAAGAGAGTCGGTGATTAATTGAGCGCGGTTGTTAAACAAAATGCATTAAGAGAACAGCAACAACGACTTAAACTAAGTACCGTAGCAGTGAGTAGCGGGACCGTCGTGATTTCTCATAGCAGCCGCGACCGCCGCGCCGCCGCCTGCTGCCGCCCGCACACCGACACCCACCGAATTGTATGCTATCTATTATATTCTATCCATCACCATTGTAACTAAGAATATTCCACAACTGTATATAATGACGGTACCAACGGTAATAACCTGGGAAATCTGGCACACAAACGCCATGTTTTAAATGCGCTAGATCGGAACGTAGAGATAGCCGAAACAATGACTGTAATAGTTCTTATATGCAGATGTTGCAGTTTATACACGCATTATATATTTCACGATTGCTGAACGATACGAGGGAAACTTCGCGCGTATTGTGCTTTGTTAGTTTCTCAGAAGCTACGCTAATAAATTTAGACACATGAGATGGGAGAAGTTTGATTCATCGATGACTAAGAGTTTTGTATAACACTTCGAATATACGAGCTATCGACTCATCTTCAACGCAATATTAATGTGAACATGTTGGAACTGGCATCAAAGAATAAACATTACAGAACAAACTTGCGAGTTAACCGCCCCTCTACATGAAATAAAAAACATAACATAGCCTGAAGCATATTTAATCGCGTGTCTACTGGTAAACAGAGACTTGTAGGGTTATGTAAGAATCACTCCAAGTATGGCAGTGACAGTCGCTGTCGATGTATTTCCGCTGACACAACGGTGACAGTTTTCGGCCCCGAACATCAACAAGACGATAACTCAGGTGTCTTTGTGTTGCGACAGTTTAATGGAACGCATCTTGTCACGTGTTTTGTCTAGTATAACAATAGAGCCTAAAACCTGTTTGTTTTATTTAGACTGACATCTTTAGAATGTCCAAATCTTATAGCGGAAATTGATAATTCCTGCAAGTGTTTGTAACTGGTAAATAAGAAGAAACAATTTGTCTTCTTTATAGAGATAACTGAAAAAACTAAAGAGTACGAATGACACCAGTTCTAAGACTTCAGACTTCTTAAAATTAAATTTATTTTGGGCGAAAGTATTGCAGTGAACCTTTCAAATACTTACCAGCAACAATCATTATTACACGCTTAAAATCTTCTTTAAATGAAGACACCGCAATGCCGAAAAGTTTCTTAAATAACAGCTGAAGGGGAAATGTTATTGATTAGTAGTGATAAACAAAGCAACAGTTTGAAATGTTAACAAAACATTGTGCACACAATTTGTTACATGAAATTGATTAATGTAACGGTACAACCCTTCCGCCAATAAAAGTTCCATGTTACAGTCAGTCTGACTGGTGCAATCAGAAACTTTAATTACAATTGGATAAATTCAATTAGTTCGACTATAAATATTATTTGATTACTTATAATTATATTTAAAAACTATTTAGGTAAGCTAAAACATAAAAACCGTATTAAACGTATTTTATGATAGTAATTTACTTTAATTAATGCTAAAATTCTTTTTACTTAGATTTTATTACTTTATTTTTGGCCACATTTTTGTAAAAGTAATTAAAAACTAGATAATATTATTTCGTACGGCTGCTGACACGTGTCTAGAATGCCAAATTGGTCGGAAGTTCGGAAGTATGTGGAAATTGTAGAGTTAATTTCTTCAATTATGTATAAATAATGGATGTAAATATGTATTTACACTTAACAACAAGTTAAGACGATATTATACATAATGGCTATATAAATGATTACAAAATTATATTTTTTAGACTTCTAGATTGACTTAGGTTTTTAGACTCGGTGATTAATGTCTGACTTTTACCACAATAGTTTTACGTTTTTATATATGTGGAGAAATATCTATTTAATTCTATAATCTAAATCTCAACATTTGTAAAACCAAGTTTAGCTCGTCCATAATAAATTGCACTGAATACAATTTATATGGTCGGGCAAAAAAAAGCCAACGCTTAGAAAACAAGTAAAAGGAATTCACCGTAGCTTATATCTAGCGCAATTTACGACGGACTAGAACGAGTGCAAAATAGCATTTAAGGCCATCGCGCAGTAATCCCATTTCCACGGTGCAGGTTCGAAGACCCGCCGGCCGCCGCCCGCGCCGCTCACTCGCGTGATCGCGCGCCATCACCCGCCGCCCAGCGATTTTAATTAATCTAATTGACAAACGAACGATCGCTATGCCCACCATGACGAGTTATCTATTGTTTCTAGCCATTAACTAAAACACCGAAATCTACTAATTTGTACATCCCTCATCAACTAATAAGATATAGCTACCATCCTTATATTTTAATCAATTATCACTATCTGAATTGCAATACTTAATTGATATTGTGACGTTGAATTTGCTAACATTCTTGACGTTACACGCAGTACTCGAGTTTTCATGCTATAATATGTGTGGTGTTAATTGTGAAACTAGACATATGACTACAATTCCAAAATCACATTGATCATTAAGCGAAATTTAGTGTTTACACCGTTCACTAGTTCCTTTGTTTACAGACATACACCAAGAGTATAGGTTAGGTGAAACGCCGGCCGGCGGGCCGGCGCGACGAGATGCGACGCGTGGGTGGAGCGGAGACTTGAGACTTGTAGACTCACATGTATGCAACGAAGGGAGCGAGCGCCGCTGGTGCTAGGCGGGCGGCGTAGAATCACTGCACTGGCACGGAGCGAGGCACCGAGTACCGAGGGGTCGCGGGTATCGCGCGATGCGGGCAGGTCGCGGTGGCCGTTCGCGCGGCCGGTGTCTGAGGGACTGGCGCGCGGTGGCGCTGCAGCCCGGAGCCCGAACGCACCCCGCGTCCCCCCTCCGTGCGCGCTCGGCGCCCTCCAGATGTTGCCATTCGCCGGTCGTGGACATTCGCAGAAACCTCCAGAATCCTCACCCGATGACAGACCTTCCATACATATTTAAAGGGAGCTTTGCCATTTGTCACCATAAATCCTTAAATCTTTTCAGTGATTTCATTACTGATATATTTTCAATAAGTCGTGTGAGGCGATGACGAAAGTCTGAGACTGAAAGATATTTTTATTCACAGCGCAGGAAAACTTATTCTCAACAACAGTTTAAAAAATTTAGTCTTATATGTGTCGATACATAAAATCTTAATGAAAATGTTTATTTTTTATAATTATGGTCAGATAATATATAAATGACATGTAATAAAATATAGATAAAAAAATTAGAAGAAAATTGTGCCAACCAGTTGTAGGGACTAGACAAATGAAGCTTTATAAAATTGCGCAGGATCAAATCTATGTAATTAATTTATCAGAAAGGTACATACTTCGTACGCAATTCGTCAGCAGCGTCGAAGGAAAATATCAGGAGGAAACCTGTACGAACGAAAAAAGTATACAACGAGCAGCGAGCAACCCTATACCAGCGAGCGGATTAAGTTCGAAATCATACTGTTTAACAAGTGAAAAAGGATTTACCCAGTAGACACTAAGTTGTCGTTACATGTGTTGGATTACAAGATTTACAATGTTTTCAATTTGAAAATCGCCTATAACAAATCTAAGTAGGTAATTACATTTGTTATCAAAAACTAGCTTTTAACTAGCTAAATGCCTGAGATAACATCAATACCATCGACAAAATGATTTCTAAACAGTGCAATAGATACAATATGACAGAGCCTCGCAGCACGCCGGCCAGCGGCGACTCGCGCAGGAGGCGACGACCCCGCGGCCACGCTCTACCGCGCCGACTCGCCGAAACTTCGCACTTCACTTTTCCACCACAAGGAACCAAACGCACCAGCCGTGAAATTACCGTAAATCTGACGCAACCGTCGTCTGCCAAGATTGTCAATGCAATGAAAATGATAAAAATTACAGACAGGCTCTAAAAGACTCTATCCTAATCTAGAATTCTACTACAATAAGTGGACAAAAAATCATAATAGATTTGGGTCAATTAGCAACAAAAAATTAAGTTGAATTAACTGAGGAAATTATAAGGAACTATGTGACCACAAAAACCGAATATAAGACATCGTATTTCTTAATATTTAGGTATAATTATGACATGCTAACGAAATATAAACGACACAAAATATTCGTGGATTAACCATTCCTGCAAACAATAGAGACATTACGAAGTGGCCGGATAAGGCAAAGTTTGGTCCACGTCGTGCTGAATCTCAACGAGCACTTGCTCTCTCCTCACCTCCACTCCCGATAAGACCCGATACCATTATAGAAGCGATATGAGTCACGATTGCAAAAATCAAAATTTGCATGCACATATGGTGTAACGTTAATGACTATTGGAGTTTGTCTAAAAAGGACACGTCAAATATGTTGTGACCCCCATGGTTAAAATTGTAAGGTGATAAAATCAAAATAAATATAAAACCTAATAATAAATATCAAAAACTATAATAAGCAATATAGTTTATGTAATCGAATACTAAACTACCTATCGCAAAGTACAGTTAGATGACGGATGTCACGAAGTCTTTATTTTACAGCGATAGCCTTTCTGTCTCCAATTACGGATCATTACTCATGCGTGCGATATTTAATAACAAATAGTAAGATCTAGCCAACGTAGAAATTATCCGATACTTTTCATTATTATTACTCACAAGGCCAGCACAAATATGCGTGAACAACAAACATTGTCATAATAAATTTACGTGAAAAAATCATTGTAAAAACATTTGTAATAGTACTTCTTAAAGAGTTACTCACTTCCTTAAAACACCATATGAATCACCTCGCAAACTTAATAAAATTCTCGTCCCTTTTAAAGGGGTGAAAGTTAAAAGTTGGTCTGGTTCCTGAAGCAGGTTTAAATCTAGATAAGAGTAAGGCTTTAAAAAGAAAGTTTTCATTAATTTATTGCTACGTGTGACGACAGAGTGATATGTAACAACTTTTTCTTACGCCGAATAAACGAAGATTATACGGTCGACGAACTTGAATCAGAAAAATAATATAAATACACCATACAATTGTGGAAGTGCGCTGCACGAATCAAAAATACGTCGCTCGTTGTCACACTGAATCTGAGCGCAGATGCTGCAGAAACAGCATGTGTTACATCTATAAATATCTCATCAAAAAGCTTACAAAACGACTGATTATATATGAACGCGTTTTCATTAATCGTGACAGTCGTGTCCATATCAATGTTAAGTCGAACAAAGTCTTTAATAAACTTTTTTGTAACTTTGTTTGTGTCTCTTAACAAATTCGAATAAAGTAAACGTCTCAAGCACGATACTTCAAGAAAGTACAGAAACAAGAAAACATTGTACGTGAATGACAACTCACGTATAATATTTAATAGATGTGAAAATATTTCTGTATTAAAAATATATTCAGACAGTCATCATTTGGAGAGCATTGTTGAATTATAACGACCCCGTCCACCATACTGTCATCACAATGGCGCAGCGCAAACACGGATTCGCAGATCAAACAGCACAGAACAAATAAAACTCGTCTCTGCGTATTCTAAAACAAATGGTTTAATAAACGTTAATCTATGCAATTTTTATATACCTAATTTTAAAGTTTATGCATATTGGGCCATAATAGATCGTTTAATTTTCATCTTGGACCGTCGCTTTATCTCTGGCAAGATTCAATTACATGAAATACAACTTCCTCGATGTTCCCAGCAGCAGATAATTGTAACAATTAATACTACTGTTTATTGTACTACTTTGTCTAATTTGTTTTTAAACAGGAACTCCGTTATAGCATTTAGTTTACTGCAATAATCCCGTCGCTGTATAATATCCAATACGCGGTTCAATCGTGACCACAACATTTCTTACTTCCTACAAGGCAATTCTTATTAGTTTCGCCTATATATTTCAATATCAAGACTAGATTTTGTTATAAATTGAATCGTATTACACTAAATCACGCCACAATTTATAACAGAGATCATTATTTAGATGTGATTAAAGTGTTCATTAATTAGTAATTACATATTAATATATTTTCAGAGTTTATTTATACGAAAGCCGTTTTATTCTATAAGATCAGCATAATTATATTGTCTTTCGCATTAATCAAAACTTTCCCCTAGAAATGCTCTGAACGGCGAATGAAAGTTACGTTTAATTTGATAAATAAGAAATCTTTTAATATAAAGCGAACAACTGGAAAAAGTGAAGTCGTAGTTGAGATTAAAGTAGGTAGTAAAGTGTGAAATATTTTCATATCTAGATTCAGCGATAGCGAGTAGCGAGCGTGGGCGTAATGCATTCTGTAACAGTGCTGATGTAAACCCAATTAGACAGTATCGATGTCGAGATAACGAAGCGGCGTGTTCGATTAGTTCCCGTCTTCCCGCTGTTTCGGATCTTATCGGAGCTAATTACTGAGATGAATTAGAACCTCGGATCTGGTTCATTTACTAATGTTAACAACATTAGTAAATGAACCAGATCCGAGGTAAATTCGCGAGCGAATGCCAATTTCCTGGTCGTTGCATATTTGTACATGGCGCGGATACACCGGGTGATGTCATTAACCTTGCCGCAAACTTGTTTATTCTGAATACTGATTTTCAGTTACTAAACTAAAATTATATTAGTTATAAAATATATTTACTCATTAAACATATGCTGCTTATGAGTTTGCTTATAGCTGTAAAAATTATCAAGATAACAATTTTATATGCGTTGTCGAAAATAACGAATATGTGCTTAAAATGTTTTCATTATGTCAATATTTTGTGGATAATCCGATTAAATTGAATAAGTACTAAGAACATTTTCATCGTTCCTTAAATAAACTTTGTTATAAATAGCAGCTTAAAGAAAGTAAGATTTATGGAAAAAGTTAAATTTAATGTATTTCACCAGCCTCATAAATAATAACCTTACGTGAAATAAAATTATTATTCACATGACTTATTGAAAATAGTTTTTATTATCTGAACTTTTTATGTATTGACGAGTAACATCAACAAAGGAGCCGAATAAATATTAAAGAAAATCTTTATATGGTACTCGAATCAGAAGTTGCCATATAAAGAAAACTTTGGAATGAAAAAAAAACTTATCCCATGTAGTGGGTACGCGAGAAATTCTCAATATCCCGAAACATTAACGTTCCTGTCGTGATTCAAATTGATAAAAAATTACATAATGCTACCGTTGATTTCGTATACGGAAACTTACAAAAACGTTTCGTTTAACGGTGCTATTTTGTGCGAAGTATTATCAAAAATATCATCGGGACTCGTCGAAAATATTTCCAGTATGATATTTTATGGAGACGACCGAACGAGGAAACTGCAGTCTGCTGTTTTTGTCGTCGCAATACGATTTTTATTTATAATTTCGCACTTCCAACTACAAAAAGGAGAAAGTTTTCAATTCATGGCGCAACAAACATATTGTTACCTTATAAGTCCGTTTAACCAATATTATGAAATTTCTTCTTGTTTGAAAATAAATCACTGTCATATTGGTTCCACAGATTGTTGGTTGAAATCGATGCAGTAACTCTATTTACATAAAATTTTAAAAAATTGCGTCTTTTGCATTTTAAAGATACTTCACTTTAATAAACATTTTATGATAGCGATCGTTCAAATGCTTTTCATTATACTGGTATCCTTTTCTTCCTAGCATTTATCCTCCGGACTTTCACCAGAGGATACACTGGTACCCATTCGTCGATGAAGGCTCTGCAATAACATACGTGAAAACAGCCGACCACCCACGTGGCACAGAAGCAGATGATACAGTCTGCGCCGTGTTGGGCGCGATCCAACAAACGATTTACGACGAGATAAAATTAAAATGTGCAGCATTCCCGAATATCGTTTCGGCAATGACTGGTGTTTTCTTCGTTTGTAGGTTGACGTGCTAAAAACTATTTCAAGTATGTTACATGAATTCCAACTTCCGGTACATGTTTAGATGACGAAACTATTTTCAAAGATTATCTTGGAATCCAATTGTGAAAAAAAAATCTAATAAGAATATCATTGCTGATTATATAAACTATGTGTGTTATGGATAAAGAGATCTTAATTAAAACAAAATAAATAGAAACAGGCGACAAAAGATTCTTTCCATTTTTTAAACGTAGCCGAAAAAAAGTTCCATAGAAATCCCATTTCCGTGACAACTCGTTAGCCCGATGGCGGGATTAGAACGTCCTTTGTCAGCGTCTACCGTAGCTTCAGATCACAAAAGACGTAAATTGACAATATAACCGGACCTCCCTTATTGGGTGGTTGTTACTGATAGAAAGTGATGCTACTTGATAGATAATATTATTTATTGACATTTAAATTTAAATACAGTGGGTGATCTATCTTCATGGACCATTAGAAAAAGCTTTTAAAGGGATTTATTGAAAGGATGATTCTATTCAATAACTACCGACTTTGAAGTTAAGAAAAACTACATTAAAAATATGAAAACAGAAGGCTTTTCACCTTTTTCACCTGTATAGGGTAAAGAATTAATGAATAAAATAATTGTATACTTTATATGTATACCAACATTGCCGACTCTGGTTTCACTTTAAGTTATTTGTTTCTCAGGCATGTCACCCTTCAAAAAATCCATTAATCTCTTCTTTGGTCTGCCTTCATTAGCATATCTTATGCTCTCCTTGTCACCAAAATATTTATCATGCCTAAATAATATAATATCTAGCGTAAATAATACTATTCTTTCAAACGCCTATCAACTCGTTTCCATGAATACAATACAATAGATGCACCTTAAAGCCCTTAGACAAATACGGGTACAGTCAGAGGCGTACGTTCACATTTCGCGGCAGAAGACTGGGGTGGGGCAATACGGCAATAATTGTAATGATGTCAAAGCGAGGGCTGCGCGCCACGGCTGCCTCCCGCACAGCCCCATACAGTTTTATTGCGATGCACCCTCCCGCCGCGCCGTGAGACCACTCGACTGAATATAATCACTACTACCTATTGTTTCGTGTAATCACCTGCGGGCTGACTAAATAAACAGTTCTTTCTGTACTCGATAATATTTTTTATGGCAATACACGATAAACAAAAACCCCTGATATAAAATCATCATCGCTGTCCATGAATTTCTTTCACACAAGAAAATTCACGAATAATTCCTTATGGGGTTATAAGGGAAAGGTTGAAGGAAAATAAGAAGTAATGGAAAAGATAGGCGGCGAGATAGATATCCGTTTCCCTTACCCATTGTAAAAATCAAGCTTTACCATCTATTTTATGCTAAATTTGTGACATGTGAGTGATTATGATATCTCCCCTATGACGCCAGTGCAATACTTAACCAGTGCACTACAGATAGTTTTGTCACTAAAAATAAATAAACCTTTTTAATTTACCGAAAAAGGGTTTATTTTGTTGGTTACAGAGAATTCTCCACTATATACGGTGACTCACCCTCTTCATTTACACACGTACACGAACAATACCCCAATATTAAAACTGTCAAGGTCAGCCGACGGTCCATGCTCGAACGAAACGTGTTAAATATTCATTATGTTCAGCATTGTCGCGCGAAAATGTCGATCGTTTTACATACCGAAATATAAGTGCAATGAGACAAAGCTTTAGTCGCGAAAGGAATAGAAGACGCTCGCTGGCTGTTTACTATGCAAATACCTAGCACCGTCGACGGGTCCGCCCGCAAACAGCGCCCGACATGTCATGTGGAGCGCGACTCCGTATACTTTCATAGAAAATAAATCATGTAAGCCGCTTACTTTCAACTACATAGCTCGTGTATTTAGAAAAAAAATACAAATTGAGTCATAATCTGGAAAATTGCGGACAAAACTTCTTGCACAAGACAATAAAATAACGCAATCACATGATTTCTTTGGTACACGAATGCGTTGTGACTTATCCTATAGCAGTGTGCCAATAGTTCATAAAACCATTTGTGAATTATTCGCGAAAGAGAAACTAGTTGTAATGTTAATTCAGTTATTCTACTAAGCTGGGTTTTTAATAAGTGAAAAGGTTTAAAAATAAATGTTTTGAAGACAAATCTTGAAATCATCTAATCGTAAGTCATTACACTAAATGGCTACTTATTTTTAGAAAATAAAAACCTAAGTAACCTTAGACTGAAGACGCTAACGAGACCACCATAGACCATGGCTTGTTAAGCAAGTAGAGCCCCTTCTAGTGATCAATATAATTAGGCACATTCTCTTTTCTGTGTTACTTTAGAGAAAATATTTTACAATTTGGACGACAATTACGATGTTAATAGTTCGTTAAATGAACCATTATTTTCAATTTCATGTATTTAGGTCGGTGTTTACCCAGTTAACATCTTAACGAATACTATGACTAAAAACATGCATCATACCTTTTCGAGTCAATGACTTAATCGAGGAAATATTCATTAGACTAAGTGGTAATTAAATATTTTCTAAATAACAAGCGAAATTACATAAACGGTTCATGCAGTTTAATCTTTTAGAGCTAACATTTAAAAGATACTAATTAAGTACCCAAATCGTAGAGCATGAAAGAGAATTTTTTAACAAAAGTTTTCGACGAGACTAGCTCACTACAATATACATCAAAACTGTCAGAAGTTTAATGACTCCGCTTTTTAATTCATAAAAACGATGATAGATATGAAAGAATTTAACTTGAAGCATAAGAAAAAATTATAGCATATTCTATTATGTATGAACGAAAAACGACAAAGCTTTTTTTATATGCTTTACTATACGTTCCAAGTGCATACATAAATGTATTCAAGCCAAAAATAAATTAATCAATCATCAAAACGCTAGTAATTATCAATAGTAATATTAAGAGGAAGGATTTCCCTGTTTGTTTGCTTGAATTCAATAGGCACCGAAACGATTTGAAAAATTCTTTTACTGTTACGAAGCTACTGGATCCCTGGTGGATAAAGCCTATATTAGAGTAAGTACATATGGAAGTGTATGTGTAAAAATTTACAATTTTTTAAATGTTTGTGCCCGTGCGAAGCCAGGGCAGGCTGCTAGTTGTTTATATAAAATTTGGTGGTCTTTTACGAGTGAATGAGAGTTGGCAGATACCGTCGTGACAGTCAAGGTCGGAACTCACGACGCAGCGGTCGGCCTGCCAAGTAGTATCCACTGTCAGCGCAGCCGCAGTCCTATCGAATTTTTATTGTTACGTAAATTCAAATACAGGGAATATGTTATATTTACGAGTTGTTTTGACTGTCGTCTAGACACTTACGAGACATGGGATTTAATTACAATTACTTACTTATTTATTTTATAATACACTACATGTGCTCTGCGGTCTCGTCTGCGGTAAATTTCGACGCTAGCCAGATCAGATAATCTATATGTTTACTACTCCCTTCCTTAAATTATAGCATGATATATTAGGTTGTATTTTTCTTTAGTAAACAGACTAAAACAATTTATTACCTAACTTTAGAGACTCTTTAGT
>DVXP01000172.1:0-25794 GCA_018235645.1 Junonia grisea | reverse complement strand
CGTGTGCGAACTAGTTCGCGAATGCCATTAGCAAACTGGTTCGCGAACTAGTTCGCTGATGTGTGGAGGAGCCATTATACGTATGCCAGGCTTATCGATTGTAATCTTGATAAGCGAACAATACCGTATGCCCGAAGTGTGGGATCGTGTACGGATAAGAAATATAGAGTTATATTTATTAAGCGCATTACAATAATAATTGGAACTGGTAATACTAGAATAGAATTAAACCAAGGTCCTTAAGTTTCCGAAGACGTGACTAGATAGATACAGCATACTAATTATTCCTTTCTATTTATCTATTAATTAATCATAGAGTTCTGAGATTATTACGAAATATAAATTTAGTCTAAATTGTGAATTTACAGTGATAAAAATATTAATTAAACAATAGTTGTATCGATTTAAGAATTAATATCTAATTTTTGATATCTTTAGCTGTAGGGTAAATTAGGAGATACGCTTATTGATAGTACCTAAGTAGTTAATACTTTTCAAAATTTCATCAAGAAGAAAGAAAAAGTGGAATAGAAATTGTACATAAAAAAATTACTCCCCATTGATTTATTTTCAAAATACCCGCAACGTGTATGAAAAGGGGGAAAATGATATAAGTACCATAAATTTCTTTAACGAAACTATTAAATATCGAAAATAATAATACATTCAAAGTGTGTTGTGTATTACAATGTACAAGGCCTCTCGTGCTGTCAATAAACGTCCCGTGGGTATTTTAAGTTTATGATCACATGACAGTGAAGGAGTGTCAGCACACATCAGCGGGGGAATGTCCAGCGTTTCTTATTTATGTCTTCTAATAAGACCATAAATATTGATTTTAATTACGCGTCGCGGCCCGCAATGACAGTCGCGTAAATGGCCGAGGATTGACGCGTATCAGCGCTGGCCATTGGCCTTAATCCATTGCGAATATGGCTACGATCACATTTATGTATTTATATTTATATTTCATAATGTTATGCAGTTGTGTTTTATTTAATATAATTGGTTACTGTGGTTGGTTTGGTTAATGTAATTGAAGCGTGCGAGCAAACAAACGCACAAACAAAGTCGTATTTGTTTTGCCACATCTTGTTACATGTAGTAACACTTGAATTAGAACACACTTAACCTTTACGTATGGAAATGGGAATTCTGATCACGTCGTTATTATTCATCATTTTGAGAAAGAGCCCTTATATGAATACTATCAAGATTAACTTAAAGTCGCAAAACAATAAGTTATGAATAATGATTGAAATACACTCGGGGCTTTCGTTTTGGTATGTAGATGATGTTGAACATGAACTATCGTGTTTTTATTATAATGAGCACGAAGAGTTGCTTCTGTGTCCTAAAAAGCCTGAATATTTGATGGGTCGTCTCATATTTTACTCTCATCTCGTGAGTTGAAAGCAGACATATAAATCAAAGAATGTTTAAGCGGAAGGCTGCGGAGCGGCACGTCTCTGTAATTGCCGCAAAAACCTGACTTGAGCGATTTTTAAAGACGATGTTAAATTTTGAAATAATTCCGGTGAATCATACCTCTAGTGTGACAATGTTTTGCTCGTTGAATACGAATCGTTCAATAAGGATCGGTTTTAGTCGATGAGTTCACGGCGATTTCACGATGTCGTGTCATACTCGTATAAAACTAATAAAACTCGCCGTGAATGCGATGCTTCTAAACCCTCTTATTAATATCAGTATATTGATGGCGTGCCGAAAGTTTGTTTGAAATCTAAAATAAAACACGGAGTGGTAGACAGGATGTGGTCCGTAGGTAGGGTATGGGAACTGATTAGCGAAGGCTGCGGATCTCTCAATGGCACGGAGCGCGCCCGCTCTCGGGTGCGTCATAAATTTCCATTGATTGGATTAATCTGATTTGGATGTCAATTTTGCAAGCAATGTGCAGGCACTTTATAAGAAAATACAATCATGATCCCTTCGACTTTTATACATTCTGTTGTGGACGCATAATAACGAATACATTATACTACTCAAGCATATATTTGTTTAGACGAGAGTGCGATGCGAAATATATTTCCCTTTTGCTTTTCTGATACAATCGTTAAGGATACAATGAAGATTTATACGTTCATCATTTTGTCTTATTAAAAATGATACTTTTGTTTCTCCATTTTATTCGGAGAGCAGGATTTACATTTTATAGCTGACGAACGAGCCCACCTCAACAGGTTGTCGATTGAGTCTGACATTTTACTCATGTTAACGGAATTAAAAATAAAGTAGTGCATGTCACGATAATTTATTTAATTTACTAACGCAGTTCAGAGAAACAATTAAAATTGTTACATTGAGCATCGACATGCATATGTAGGTAGGTATTTTAATTGCGAAAGTATATTTATTTGAAATTAATTCTACTTTTAAATAATATAATTATCCTATAAAATATGCTTATAAAAAGTTAAAAAATAGGTAATATGTTTTAATTTAATAAAATAAATACGTATCAGTAAACATCCGACCTCACTTACTCCGCAAAAAGTAGGAATTAAAACAGGAAGCCAGCGCTTGCCATACCGTTCACATCCCGTATGTATGTATGCGAACCCGGACACTGCATCTCGTCCGCTCCTCTGCCGCGGCCCGCTACGTGCAGTTACTCGGATAATATCATGTTCACTTTTCTTCTTATTATGACATGGTCGGTAATGATTGAACTTGTTTCTTTTTCAATATTAACGTCCCACAATTGCAATACCGATCTGATTGTATTGCATCGGTCCCGGTATTCACGAGCGGACCAAATGAGATCTTTGCCTTTATCGCATTGCATGCGTTCTGAATAATATGATTGAATTATGCGACTCTAAGCTTAGTTTACCAGTTCTATATTTCATTGCAATATTTATAGCAACAGCTCGCACGGCTTCAGTTACAAACAAGTATATTTCCCATGTCAATTTTGATCGCGGTATTATAGTGAGCGATGACATTTGAGTACATACTAATTTAGCCTTCCCAGAGCGTCTGCGAGTCATTGCGCTATCTACGCATAGATACGGCACCGCATTAACAATAAAGAGAATTTCTTCTTATTCGTCTTAGCAGGAAAGTTCATTTTTCAAGCGGTCGAGCCGGAGAGGTAATCACGGAATACTGGACTCATAGTGCTGAGTAAACAAATCTTCGACATTGTATCTGTTCGCCTTAACTCTCTATATTCAAAGGAACATTGTCAAGAGAAATGTACGATTATTGTAGCGCTTTCTTATGGATTGTGTTACGATAATATATAACTCGTGGATACGCTAAGGAGGGCTTCACTATCTGCGATTTCATGTGGTTTATCAATTTGAACGACTCCATAGACATATTTGTTTACCCACGGACTATGTTTGCGCTGTTTTACGAGATAAATTGATTTCTGCTTTTGTTAAATTACAGGTGTATTGAAGTTCTATTCGCCACGAGTATATTTAATGTATTCGTATCGAATGTGATTGTATTAATATTAATGATAATTGAATCGAAATTGTTTTTTTTTTTTTCATCTTGGACGGTTCTCAACGGGTTCGAGCCAAATGTTCGAGATCAGACGGCTATAAATTTTTGCAATCATATAGTCGGTCATCTTTCTTTGTTATCATATTGAAGGGACGACATTCCATCGACGTAATTATGCAAAAAGCTGGACCGTGGTCGCGGCGGCCCTCCTTTGACAACCGCATCATTATAGTTGACATAAACTAAGATTTATACGATTGATTTATTAGAAGGTAAATATGAAATATGCCACGATATTAAAGTTCACCTTGATATTAAAGCAGTTATTGTAAATATTAAATCAATAAATTAATAGTTATCGATTTCAATGTAAATTGTAGCGATCCCGCGTGCAACTTAAATGTCATTAAGCTATGCATTTGTTAAATACATTTTGAAATATCTTTGCGAACGAATGTTAATTTCATTTTTATTACTTTTGATGTTCTATTAATATTGCTAAAGGTTAGTTATTAACAGTCTTATTTTATATCACTTATATTTTCCACTTTTTGAAAATGGTAGGTAGCCAATTTCGAAAAAAATGATATCATAAATTTAGATTTTTCTGGAAAAAAAATTACATCTTAACTTTTAAATAAGTATTTTAGGATTAGTTAACTCCCGACACAAAAGACGTTGTATAACAACGTTTGACGTGTCTGTGTGTCTGTCAGTCTGTCTGTGGCATCATAACTCCCGAATGGATGCAGGGATTTCAATTCAACTTGTTTTTTGTAATAAAGGTAACTTTCGGGTAAGTGTTAGCGGCTTAGAATATTTGCTGAAAATATTGAGCCTTTTAAAAGTTGTGGTAAAAGTGGGTAAGAATAACCGAATGTCTGGAAATGTACCCGAGTGAGGTTTCAAACTCATCACGTACCTATTACTTAACAAGATATACATTATACCTAATAAGTTATCTATACTATCTATACTAATATTATAAAGAGGTAAAGTTTGTGTGTTTGTAAATTGTAAGGGGTAATCTCGGGATTTACTGAACCGATTTTAAAAATTTTTTCACCAATAGAAAGCTACATTATTGCTGAGTGTCATAGGCTATATTAAAAAATCAAAATCTGGTGATTGGATCCTGGAAACGAGGGAACTCCTTAAATTTTATAGGCACACCTATAGTGATTCCGGATTTTTTCAAAGAATCTTGGTCATTTTCTTACGAAAAATAACATTTGATGAAGTGGAACTGTTGATGACGACCACAAATGGTCATGAGAACTTAATAATAAGTAATTGTTTTACGGGTTTGGTTCTATTTCTTTAACATAGTCGCTAAGCAATTGATGTAAATAAACATGCATATGATGAAGTCTAGCTGATGATAGTGTACCAGAAAAACTCCTCGACGATTAACGGCCTTGCATCGGGAAAAACGATACTTTCTAATTGGTCATGAGTAGTTGACAATAGGCTATTGTAACTTAGGTAAAGCGTAATGTCTTAACATGCCCAACGAAGTGGGCACGGGTCAGCTAGTTCGTCAATAAAGGGCCTAGGGAAATATGGCTTACACACAACAAATTTTGCACTTATGCCGCTATCATTACTAGATGCATCACATGGTAACACTATTTTCCTATTAGAATGAAATATGCAAAGATCTGGTGCAATACTCACTTTTTCTTTTAACTGTGAAAACAATTTATTATGCACTAGCAACCACACGAACTTAATATTATGTTTTAAAAGCTTACAGAGTGGCAACATTATTTCAGCCATTTCAAGTAATTCTTCTATTCTTACTGAAAAAATTATATAAATATTTCAGAGAAAACCTTCTATTGTAATTAAATGAGCCAATGAGCCTCAAGAATTCATTTCTACTAATTTACAATTTATTAATTATCATTCCATGTTCATGTTGTTTAAAATTTTGATCAACCTAGGATTTTAATTAATAATACAAGCAAAATTACAATCCTGTTAAACAAACCAAAGGTATAAAGTTTGTCAAATATGCAACTTTGTCAAGCTGTTTTGATAATAACGTCGATAAGGCTTTACATGACAAAGTGTCATGTTAATTGCTTGTTTATGTTTATTATGAGGATCGACACGCAACGTTACATTATTCGATAGTAATAATGATATTATCGTTAAAGTTTATTGTATGGGAAATAATTTCGATTTTTATCACACAACATATAAAATCTTCTACACATGGAAATAATTCCATTTGGTTGCAATAAGTTTTAATAGTGACGATGAAGAATTTACAATTGATTATTCAGGCGTTTTTGTTTTTGACATCGTTACCGAAATGTTTTTCAGAAGAAGAAGATGTAAGTTAAGTGGAAAATATATTTTCTACACGTTAATAAAATTTTTAGATTAGCATGTTGTTATAGCTTATTATTAGGAGGAGTATAATTTTAATTGGCTAGCGAGTTTAATTACAATAAAAAAATGTTTTGATTCTCGACGAGAAAAGTTTATGCGTTTTAAAAAAATCAACGTTGGAAGTTTTTTTAGTTGATTCGTTCATTTAGACGTACGCATTTGTCATCATATAAAACAATCAATTTAAATGCACCTATACAAATGATATAGTAAAGATTTTAAGATTCAGGAAGTTTTATTTTTATATAACAGCTTTGCATTTTATTTTTTTGAAATTACCTATAACATAAAAGCGTTTATATTTATGTGCATATAGTTTTGCTAAAGTAACTTTGAAATTGATTAAATTAATACATCAATAAAATAACGATCGCAAAAACTTTATTTTTTTTAATGCTTTGCTTATAATAAAAATGTAAGAGTTAGACAATATTATTACTAAACAAAAACTTCATGTTATATAATTCTAGGTATACTACGTTGCTGAGTTCACTGACGAAATAAAAGACTGCGACGGTTTTAATAACGACGTTTTCAAATGCAATTCTCTAACAGTGGGATTTATTGAAGGGGACGGGGATGATGAAGGTAGCTTGGGTCTGTCTGGGCAACTGGATGTATTGGCGGATATAATCGACGAATATACAGTATGTCATTTTTAATTTTTTAATGTAGTCGTTTTTTGTTGAAATTAAATCTGCGAAAACAAGCAATGTCAAATTGACGAAACGTAGGCGAAACTTGATGAAATTTTTCTGGTAATTCAAGATACTTTTGCGTGCACATTTTCATACTTGTGATGGGCAAAAAGTCTTTGCCGAACAATTAAAATAACGCCGTTAAATGTCTATGTCTTTGCGCAAAGCAAGTGTTAGCGTTTCAGTATCTATATTTGTGACAGTTGATTCTTGTAATCAAACGCAATTATGGTAGTTTTGCATAATTTCTTTCTTTCCATTTTAGTATAATTCATAACTTAAGTATTACTAGTATGGTGTTCTCCGATTTACGAAGTTAAGTGATAAAATTTGATTAGTGTAAATAAAATTAAAGTATAACGTTTTTAACGTAACGTTAACGGTTATATTTCACATAATTATGAATATCCTGAATAATATAAATATGTTCTGCTGTTATTATTTTTGATTATTTATTATAGATAGAGTTAAAAGTGTGGAAGGAAACGGATTTGGCTAAAGAGTTTATGTATGCAGTGTCAGGAAGTATTTGCGAAACTTTACACAAACCAGACACACCTTGGTGGCCTTTACTAAAGAGCCTGAATAGCTCTGAATGTCCTATAAAGCAGGTATGTAATTAAAATATTTAAGTATGTTATTTTTATTAAAGTAAATCCAATAATAATATCCCGTCATGTGAATTTTACACATCAATTTTTTTTTATAATCTCCTCAACTTTTTTAATTGACTGAAATACGGTGAGAAACGTACCCTTTCAAACAAAAATAAAATTATCAAAATCGGTACAGCCTTCTTCGAGTAATTCGGTAACATTCATAAATTATTTTATGTTTTATATGTGAATAAGATTGTTATTGTGTTGTAGTGCGACTTTGACCAATAAATATTTTATTATTATTATTATTTTGTTATTAAAAAGGCCCCGACGAAACTGAGCGTACAAAAACACAAGACAAAAGCATGCATTATGAAGTGAAGCTACATTAATTAATAGTATGATTAAGATGCATTTTTTGACTGAAGGTAATTGTTTTTTTTTCAGGATGTGTATCCAGTAAATGATATGGTGCTGTCACTAGATTTCGCGAAGGATGTCCTCCGCCACGAGTTCGTTGGGGACTATCAGATAGAACTATCAATTTTAGACCAGTTGGAGAAACAGCTTTCATGTCATGTAATTTCTGTCGGCATCTCGGAGAAGACGCGAGAATAGTATTTTTTTTAAACAAGTATTCATACATATATTATTATAATTCATACTTATGTACCATTCATGTCTATTTTTAACAGTATTGAATTTTTATATGTATACTTATGCAGTTTGTGATTATAATATCTTTTTATACTTACTTTAAAAAATATTTGTGCAAAAGAAATTAAACAGGTGTAACATGTTTCTTTAAAAAGTAGAATTTAGAACAAAATATTAAAAATGGTTTTTCTTTTAATTTATAATACTTAATTGCTTAAAGTAATTGTGCTGTTGTTGAAACGATTAAAAATAAATAATAATTGAAATTATTTTATTCGTGTACATTGAAGACGCATGTTCTTAAAAATATAGCGTAATAAATATTAAGCAAGCAATAAAGGGTTTTAATAAGCAGCGTTGGACAAACTTTCATAGTTCACAAATCTATATGTTGCAAAATTTTATAAAATATAACAATGTATTTTGTAAGTTATTATTTTAATAAGGCACCGACGTTATTTTAATAAAAAGATTAAACTCGAACTTTTCGCGATAAATTTGACATTAAGTCTTACAAAGTTTGAAAAGCATACGTGAAAACTCTCTGTTTCTGAGGTCACAATCAGTTCTATGCAAATGAACTGACGCCCGACGTTTCCAAATTACAATATTATTCAAATAACCGTTTATATTTCGTGGAGGATTTATGTGAATTTGTATTGAAAAAATAATTAGTCACGTTCTAAGTTTAGATTGACTTTTAAGTCTCTTTTATTACCAAATTTTTCTTTTCGACGTCCAATAAAAACTTTTTCGAATCTTGCGATATTTATTGAAACCATTAAAACTTTCATACTCGTGTGTTGATTTAATGTTTTTCACGTATGTTAAATTTTAAGGTTCATAGAAGTTATTGTTTGTGATTTACGACGAATGAATACATTAGTATAAAAATAAAAAATAAGGCGAAATAATGGTGCTATATAAATCGAATTAAAGTCAAATCATAATGAAACCATAAGCTTTTTAAATGACTAAGTATGGATCCTGTTCAAAAGAAAAGTTGACACCGACTCAGGCGCAGCCGTCGCGTCACTTCAACTTGACCTAAGTATATTAGTTAAAGTTGCGTGTTTATCAAATGACATAATAATAAGATGACTTACTAAGATATTTGGGTATATCTTCACATAGACAGGATTTATGTATTCACTGATTAATTAAAAATACATTTTTTATACTAAATTTCCTAAGAACTAAAATTATAATATCTGTCATGATAAAAGTTTTTTGTCATAAACGATACCTTTTAAAACAGAATAGTAAGTAACATTCATTTTAATACTGCAATTCGATTATTTCTGTAATGACTCTCACATTCAATTCAGAGTCTCATAGGAATTTAAATTTTCATTCAACATCCGATTGATTTGAAAAAACTTTTCTACGTCATGCTAGTATTTTAATATTTCATATTAGAGAGTGAATTTGTACATTAATGTGAATAATTTGGAGTTACTCATTGTGAAGACACGGAAACAATGCCGCTGACGTCTGTCGTGTCCTCAGCATAAAGGAAGTGCTTTAATTTACGAAGAAGGGTTATTTGAGCCGAGAAAATTATTTCAGCTTTGCTTGCTTCGGGTCTTTGTTCATTTTATGCGGAATGTTTACGTATGGGGTAAGTTTGACAAGTTTTAATAACAATGTATAATTTATGAAACAAAAAAGTGAATTATAAGGTACATACATATGTGTATTGATTATCTATTCGTACTGTTTTTCGTAATGTTTAGTTATTAAACATGACATTCGATATTTTTGTTGTAACGAAGAGATTTTGTTGATTGTAAGTATATTTTATTTTATAACACAGCATGTTCAAATCCCATGATTTAACATTTAGTGCTAGTAAATCTTTCATCGCCGTTATCTATTCCATTTACCATTCAATATCCCGTCTGTAGCGTGTCATCCAAATACGAATTAGTGGACACACTATTTTCCAAATTGAAAAACCATGTCGTGGACAGCTCTCGAAAAACTCGAAAGGGAATCTAAGCGGACACTCGGAAAAGGTTTTCCTTTGACAAATTGGAAAAGGTAACGCTTTAGTTAAAGGTTGATGAGGGGTTTAGGTATGGCTTCTGATATTTCCTGTCTCAAAAGTGTAACTAACTTCTTTAAGAGGGACCAATACTGTAAACAGAGACATCAATAATTATGGTTTTTTATTTCATTTATTAAAAATTGAATGGAACAATTTCAATGAAATTTTGTAAATTAAATATGTACTCAGGAATGTATATAATATATAAAAACATTTTCTTTTATTATTTTTTTTTCCTCACCATTTTTTCCTATAGCCAATCCAAAATGACGTCTTTTTGACGTTTTTTATCTTTTCTATTAAATCCTTCATTTTTTGCATTAATTTTTTTTTTCTATAAATAAAATATATAGAATGTGAAATGTTGCCGTTTACAATATTTGGCCCCATTAATCACGTGATATGTTCCGATTTTGTTTATAAACTATTTGCGTGGCTTAAGAAGTTTATTAAACTAGTTTTCAGTGTAATATTTTCCTTTGAGGATTTCATATCAAATGTAGGATATAGCTGTACCTTTTTACCTTACCTTTCAAAGGATGAAAGACGTAAAATACGTATGATCAATAGCAAACGACACCCGTCTATAGTGAAGCGACATAAAAAGGCAGCTGAAGTGTGGACAAAAAAGCCGCACGCATCAAAAATATGTGATAACTAGCGTTAGGGAGGTGCGAAGAGCTCTCGAGGAGTTCCAATAATACGCTGTCAGTTCGTAATAAAATTGTCAAGTAGAGATCTGCTAACGACGCACTTTGAAATCCGAGGTTGAGTTTCGGAGTTAAACACGCCGGATGATTAAACGAATATTGGAATTGTATAGCTCTTTAAGATACTTTATAACAGATTTGGAATAAGAAATTTAGCATTTTTCTTTTTGTTTGTCATTTTCGTGGTGTAATTGGAAGTAGGTGAACGTGTAAGTTGGATTAATTTTTGGAAATTAATGCCGTGAAAGATGAATTTAATATGATTTGATGCAGTAATGGTTTCTCTAGTTTCATGACACTGTGGCTTAACTGTCAATATCGAAGCTTAAGTATACACTATCAGGCAGCGTTCTGTGTTGTGATTGTTTTGTAAAATACATTTGTATTTGCATGATGATGATGATTACGTTTGGCGCAAACTTGGGGAGGCCTAAGTCCAGCAGTGGACTACAATTGGCTGACGACAACGACGACGAAGATGATTACGTAAAATTATACAAGTGCGCGCATTGTAAAACTTGACACTTACAAGTAAATTAGTTGGTATAATATTAACGTCATGAATTAATTTTTTATTCAACTTAAAATACAGAAATTTGAATATTTTGAAATTATATATCTGCATATAAAAATGAATAATAATGAATAAAATTGCTACGAAAATTCTAATAGAAATTTGGTTACTGAAGAGCACGCAGGCAAATGCTAAGAAAAGATTATTCGAAACTTAATTTTAAGGGGATGATTGAATTTTTAAGTAAATTATATTTAAATATTCTATTGTTAACAGAAGAATGTCAATATATTTTATTTATCGTTTGCCTGGAACTTCAGTTTTGTTCCCTATAAGATATAGATTTAACTTTACTATAACTACATCTTTTATATTCGAATATAGTAGTTTATAAAAGCAGGTTTTTAATTTTCAGTTTAATTTTCTTCGAAGTAGGCAGAAGCCACACAAAGGATGGTATGGATCCTTGACTGTGTCGCAGTCTAGAGATTTGATTAAAATCTTATGCTACCTGCATACTGCTGTATAAGCTAGCTAGGAAGCAGATTTGACGAAAGTAAGACGAAAATCCGAGACAAGAGAATATTACGTTCCACTCTTGTAGTTCACATACATAAGTTTTAAGAAGTTTTATTATGCTGATAAATTGAAAAAGTTTAAACACGTAAACACATTTCTTTCCCAAATGCACTACACCATTTTTCTCATAAATGAAAATATAAAATTTTTAACAACTCTATTTTATTTCTATCACAAATAAAAATAAACTAATTATGCAAATGCGCTTTATCTCTTTTGACCAATCCAAAGTAATTTGGCTACGGACAATAAAATGTTTCTATGTTGGTAAAGTATGTACGGAACCCATACAAAGTCGACATTTAGGAGGAAAGTTAATGATGCTTAAAGCTTGGACTCTGCCCTGTAATTACAAATTAAAAACTTCGCTCGCCGGACCCCCGTTTTTTCTCATCTATTCGAATGAGAAGATAATATTACTCCCTAAATTAGATAAACCAATTTCGGATTTTAATCCCTATATGTGTACGAATAGAGACTGTTTTTAAATAACCTAGCACTCAATTACATTTAAAGTTATCTTTTCATATACGACATGTTTATACCCCGGCTATTTACCAACGGGACAAATATAAACTTTTATGAGTTTTCTCGTGAATATAGATTTTAAATCGCGTCAGAGTACGAGTGATATTCAAATTTTGTTATATTATTGTAATAATTTACGAAGTTAAGATTTTCACGATAATTTACATTGGAATAAAATCTTATTTGATCTGTAAAAAAAAGTTTGGGTTTTATATATTATAGTGGGTTAAGTTGCTGGTAACTGACTACATAAAATTTATATTTGACGACATGACATAGTGAACTACACTATTAATAGTGATTTTATGTGTATCGACTAGAGTAGTTCATATTTACTTCAGTCACTAATTTTAATCGGCTAAACTTAAATTGTAAAAAATGATTATGTTATGTTATGTTTAACTTGGGAAATAAAGAGGTTTAAAAGTAAATCGAACGTACCAGTGAGCAATGCTGTGCGTAGCCCGTAATATCTGTACTATTACTATAAAAATATTATAATATATGATATATTTAGTACTATATTATTTTGCACTTTACTATTTACTCTATTAAGTTGCCATATTCAGACGAAAATAAAAATATTCCCCGTATTGTAATAAAATTTACTACCGCGCGATATCATTAAATTACAATGTAAGCGAAGTGTAAATTCCATAAACTATATCTATCTTTTGAGTATCTCTGAATAGTCAACAATGTACGAGACACTCTCTGGATTAGTCAAAACAGAGCTTTATAGCCGTCTTGTTTTCATTTGGCAATAAAATAACCTCATGTGGTATAAAAATCAGAATTACAATGTACAATAAAATGTATTATTTCGAAAATACGTAGCATCGAGATTAGAGGGGCGCAGATGATTGTTACAATATTATTTTGTTGTTTTACGACGGGAAAATAATAAGCATCATGGCGTTTATGGCTGAACAATAAAAGTGATATTAACAAGGGCCGCGATTGTATGAGGCTGGCATTCATTGCAGAAGAAAGTAATTAATATTCCTTTGGAATGCAATGAATTGTCTATTGTTGTCTGGTTGTTGAACAGATAATTGCACGGTTAATGCTATTATTCTTTGTCAGAAAATATGTTCATTTTATGTGATTTAATAATTATTAATATTGGATTTATGAGCTGTCATTCACACGAGGAATCCAATGGAGGGTCGATGGAGGAGGATTTTAGTAAAAGTATAGACATTGATATGTAAAATTAATAACTTAAGGATTTTGCTAAACTAAGACATTGAAAATTAGTGCACAAAAAGATAAATCATGAAAATAGTTTTCATTTGCGTTCAAGTAATACAACAATGAATCTTTTTAAAACGTTTACCTTAATCTGTGCATTATTCACGTTTATAATCAACGCGATTTAGGTTTAAACATTATTATGAATCCAGGCACAGTCAGGTTCGCCCTAGGCATACGATATCGCTGAATTTACAGCGCAGTAAGCCGTAAATACTCGCTGAGCCGTCGGCCACCATTGATCTTCCCAATCGCTCCCCTTTGTTTTGCAGGAATTACGATTGAAGTGGAATGATGATAAAGAGTTTTTGAATTTTATGCAGATTTTAAGGACTTTTGTTCAACTATTCGCTTGTATTGTTCGAATGTGCTCGCTCGGATCCGCTGATGAATGTAGCGTATCTTTTGTAGTTAATTTTAAATGAAGGTCTTTATTAGTGTTGATTTTAATATTTCTGGTTTTTTCATTGGAATATGTGATTCTCGTAAAACAGTCGACTGATTTTCAGTTCCATTTGTAGCGTAATTACTTGTATTAAAAGTTAATTTTTGTAAATTAATGATCATATTTATTGTATAGCGTTTATATGTGGCTTAGAAAAGCATTGTTTATAAATTTGTAAAAGTTTCATATTATTTATGTGGTTTGATTTTATTTTCTGACATAGGTTTGTACTAGAATTCGAAAGATTATTGTAACTCAACGATTGATTTTCCAAAAGAAATTTACCTTCTATAAAGCCAAAACAAAACCTAAATATTTAAGCACAACCATATTTATATCTTGAATCAAAGTATTATTTTGCAGTACAAAATAGTAAGAATTCTCTGATTGAAATCCGAAAATTAAGTAATAATATTTGGTATCTTACGAGGGTATTTCATAATTTTAAGCAATTGTCTTATATTTATCTATATATCTTCAAAGTCGAATTACTAATTAATGTATTTCGAAATCGGCTGGACAAAATTGGACCAAATATTGTCTTAAGATAAGGTTATTAGGTGACATCAAAAGGCGCCGAAAAGGCAATCGAAATTGTTACCATAGATACTAAATGTATATGTCATATATTATTTAAGAAAATAAATATTTAAGATTTATGGAAGTAACAATAAATAATATTCACGAATGCTTGCCCGGGCGCAATACCCGAGCAAGACTACTTAGTATTAGTTCTTCCTAAAACGTGAGATAGAACTTTTTTAGATGCATATTCTTACTACTATAAAACGATGTAATCAGAGTTAAAAAGATGTCGATTGTTTACGAATAAAAATGTTTAATACATGTAAGCACGTTAACTACCTTCCTGAGAAGGCAAGCCACGAGCGAAGCAACGCATGGGAGAGGCCGTGGAAGTGCTGCGAAAGCGATCCCGTAGCCTCTCCGTTTTCCGTGCTATGGCGGCCATCGCAGGGGTTTTAGTGAGTGCAATCTCACATAAATCGACATCCCCCCAGGAGTTGGGTATCTATGATTTACCCTGCGTCAACAAAAAAAAAAATAACTACCTTCTTGGAGTTGAGCTAATTATACATTGCTCCAAACGTAAAGACTAGAAACTTAATGTAAAAGAACATTTGCCGATCGTTCTAGAATTCTAGATCCTAGTTCTATTCACAAAACACAGTCAGTGCGAAAATTCATTAAGCAGCTTCAATAGTGCTTCTCATTGTTAACTAAATTAATTAATTGCAAGGAAATATTTAAATAGAGAAGAAATTGTGGGATATTCTCGGGTGTGCAATTGGTAGCGAATCTTTCTCGCTTCGTCTAGACTCAAACTATTCAAGATTGTTAAATACTATAACTAAATACTTAGAAATATCGTATTTCTAATAAAAAGTAAGGAGCGACTATTTACTGTCTTTTAAATTGTTAGAATGAACAAAAAATACAAAATTAAATTTTTAATTAAAATCTTTGAGTGTCTTTTAACAATGTGAATACTGAATAGACAAAAGATTTTAATAACAAGTATCCATATCTAAAAAAATATCATAAGATGAAAATAATAAGTAAATTTAATTTTAATTTATTTATCATTTAGGTAATATTTTTTGCCGCCCAGACCTGATTCTCTGCTATATAAGCAGCTTTAACTATTTAGTGTTTATCGGGTAGGTTCCTTAGATATTCGGCAAATTCTACCTAGAATCCTAGATCATTTAAACCCCTTTATTAAAAAAATTTCATATTAATATTTGGTTGATAGATGAATAACCAAAAAAGTAAGTATATCTTTTCTTCTTAATCGTGAACACTACAAAGGCTAAGTCGAGCAACTATGTGACAGAATAGCTCGAAAGAGTTCTAAACAATAAATCCAAAGATAGAACAGTTTAAAACTGAGACGGGAAATGCAATGAGTAAAATGTGTTTTTAAATTATTTTTAAACTATTTTTAATAATTTTTAAATTAAATTAATTTACTACTTAATTAACCAGGCTTAATAAAATCAAATCTGGTGGCGTTAATTAATTATTATTTTAGGTAAAATATTTACTATCAGTGGCAACCATAGACATTCTGTCCAGTCTTCACCTACCTATGCTGTTCAAATCCGTTTATGAAAGAAAAAACTATTAAATTACACAAAAATATATTTGGAAGATCCATGATAATATGAAGAAATAAAAAACCTTTATTTTATTTTTTCTTGTTTAATCGTTAACACTACAAGGACTAAGATGAGCGAGTATGTGACAGAACAGCTCGAAAGAGTTCTAGACAATAAATCCAAAGATAGAACAGTTTAAAACTGAGACGGCCAGAGAAAGTTTCAATTTGCGAGGCAGTTTCTTTATCGTGAAGTATGAAGGCGCCATCCATTTGCCGTGATGTCTTATTTTTATTTTTCTTATTTTTCTCGTTGTAACTTTACCTCATCTCGATCACCTTTGTTATTCTTGTATCTGGAGAGATATTTCCATTCATTTTTCCGATAGTCACAATCATTCCTTCGAATGAAGTACAATAAAAAATACTATCTTAGTCATTTTTATTCTATATTGCTATTATTTTTTCATTTTCTTTTAAAAGGAGTATACATTGTTTATTTCTAATTATGACCGTTGACAATTTAATAAATTATTATATATATCCGAGCCGATCACATCATTTTATTAGTGATTGTATTTTGTAAAATATAGGAAGTATACTTAGTAATGTTTAAACGAAAATCCATTTTGGAATAAATCTACTATTCCGTCTTCGACCATTTTCTGACTGATTTAGACGAAAATTAGTAACTGTGCCTATGTAAGTATGTGTATTAGTACGAATATAATTATCTTGTATAACTAACAAACTGTAATAGCTAAAAAATAGTTAATATTAAATATTCTTGCACTTTTCATACTTATATTAATTTGCAATGTAGAGATTTAATAAATACTACAGACCTGTATGTGGTTGATAGAATTGTCCATAAAACCTTTTTGGTTTTGTTGAGTTGAAGTTGAGCCACTCATTTTATTTTGTATTATTTTATTCTAACACCTTGACATCTGTCAATATTGTGACTTGTGATAGTATTATTACAACGGTATCCATACAGTAGTGCTGATGTGTGCGAAAGTTTTATTTTACATAATT
This sequence comes from Junonia grisea, assembly GCA_018235645.1. Lineage (NCBI taxonomy): Eukaryota > Metazoa > Arthropoda > Insecta > Lepidoptera > Nymphalidae > Junonia > Junonia grisea. Next base: position 8,723 of record DVXP01000172.1, on the reverse strand, counting down.
TAACATATTAAGTTAAAAAAAATAAGGTTCACCTATTCTAAATTTTACTCTCCTCGTTCGCCGATTTCGTGAAAATGTATACGAAGTTTTCACTTCACGTATTAATGTATAGATTAATTACGTTTTTTATTATGTATAACAATCATACAAATGAGCAGGTCAATTGATATATTCAATATTTCAACACATATTTATTTCTCTGTATATTGTAAAATTTTGAAAATGCATGTCTCATTCAATGTTACAACCTCTACACATGTGAACGATACATAATAAAGAAAACAAATTTTTCCACCTGATTAAGCAGTTTTAGTCTTCAGTATCTGATTGCACCTGGACAAGCAGACAGTCTGACTGTCTCCCAGTCGAGTTTTACAACCGCTACAGGAGTCGAATACAAATTGTTTTACTCAAATCGTAAAATCCAAACATGTACACATACATTTGTAAGCCGTAAATAGAACATAACTTGTCAACTTTATGTCTATGCTTGAAATGCTTGGACCAACTGGATGTCAGACTTTTAACATTTTATTAGCACTTACGTTAAAACTAATTTACGCCAGTTTTGATGCACGTTTGTAAAGGAAATTTATTGTAAACGTATATATACGTGACTACAGTAACTACACAAGGAACCTGTTTCGTTCACCAACCTGATTTATTGAGAATAGGCGTAAATATATGTATGTTACATTTAATTTACTGGTTTAGATTTAAATCTGTAATCGCTGGTTGAGATCAACCCGTTCTATCAACTGGAAAATCTCGGCTTAACTTGGTAACTATTATATTGTAAAGGTTAGAGATAACCTTCTTTAAATAAATCATCAGGATGATTCTAAAATTTAGCAATTGTTACCATTAGTACAGATTTAACCAAACCCAATATGCAAAAATTAAACGACAATATGACGGATGGTTGAAAGGGATATGATATGAACTACACTAGATTCAATACGAATTCTATTCCGCCTAATCTTACATGACACAAAGAATGGACCTTTCATAGCCTCTAAAGTCGCTGAAAGGCTTCTGATTGGCAAATTCCTCGCATGTGAACTTAATCCGCTCGCGAGTGAATCGGACAAAAAAAACTCCTAGTACTATTACTCTTTTGAAAGCGTTCCTGTGTATTTTCGTTGAGCTAAAAACTTTCGCAATACCAGAACCCGGCTCAAGTTTAAATTCCCGAGGAAAGGGGGATCCGGCGATCATCTAGCTGTGTTTAATAAAAGGCCCCGCGTTTGTGAAATATGTTGTCACTGCATAAACTTTATGACTTTAGTTTCGTACTGTCTAGAACTGTGAGAAGTTCGCTGAACACGATGAAGCCGTTTGAGCACCATATTATCATATGCCAGAGGCAGTCTCATAAAAAATAATAAATAGTACTCGTTTAGAATATGAAAGAGTATTATGTTGTAACGTTAAAATTAAAGATAAATATATTTAAGCGAACGTCACATTAAATAAGCAATTACGTGAATTTATTTCCAATTGTATGACGTTACGCAAATTTTATCGAAGCCAATTTCGATAGTGCTCTGTAATGTCTTGAACGAGATAAAATACCAACGAGGGTTGTAATTTTTCGAATCATGAATCGGATTTCCATAATTCGAATAGCGTTTGCTTTGTCGTTTATCAATATATAAAACCAATTGATTTTTTGTCGAATCAAATTATTTTTGCTATTTCGATAAGTGAAACGAATGTTGGCAATAAAAAGAATTTTCCTTTTGTATTGGAATCGTACATTTTACATCCGTTAAATTGGTATCAATTTCGAAACCGTGAATGAGTGTAGTGTTCAAAATATTTTATGTTACAGTTTTTGGGACTAACAATGTTTGAAACTAAGACTGAATTGTGTGTGTGTGTGTGTGTGTACCAAAATAATGGTCAAGTAACATACTAAAAAACTTGAATTCTAGAATATTTTTAATTATTACAGAATATCTATGACAAAATGTACCCTAAATTTTACTCAAAATTTTGCATAGCGTTTTAGTACATTTTGCCAGAATTATTTTATATTTGTACTACAACGCATCAACGATAATTTTCCTAAATTAGGTGTTATATAGGGAAAAAATATTTACATGATACTTATAGTTTTGTATCTCCCTAGAACATTTCATCTCGGCTAGCTTATTGTTAGAAAGAAAACCTTCTAAACTCCTTTAATTAAATATAATCCATTTAATTTATTGATGAACCAATTTAAAACAGAAAAACTTATTAATTTATTGATTAAGACGTTTTTTTTTCAAATACTTCGGAAATAGGTGCCCTTACCTTAAGGATGAATAAATACATATACATCTTTTTAATCTTCTTCGTCTTTTAATACAACAACGCTATATCTCCGTCAAGTCTCCACAATATTATTTTATGAAACCAATCCTCGACACAAAGTAATACATATATTCAGACCACGTGGTTTTAGCATTTTCCCCAATTTTCGGGATAAATAATTTCTTTCCCCAACTGTAATTTCCAATTTCGCATCAATAGCCGTGATTTAAGTATTTCCCGTATCATTTGTTTCTTCCTCCCGATTCCAATATAGAATTTTTTATTTTGTTAAATTGCTTTCCTTTGTAGCGTTATCCCCTTCATAAAAACACGCGTGTCCCGATTTTGAACACTGATTTGTTTTTAAGGATCGACGTTTATTTGTTCTTCGCTCACGGCGATATTGCTTGTCTTAGCTCGCGTACGTCTTGATTATATTTTTGATTTCCATACAGAATATATAGACATTGTGAAAAATTTGAATTGATTTTCAATTGTGTTTCAGCTCCATCACGATCAAAGTGTGATTATATAGTGTTGTTTTAAACCGTCACACTTTTTAACGAAATAAGTACGTACTTATAATCTACAAGCCCTTAAATAAGTATTCAATCTAAGCATTGTAATATTATGTATTTTGCTGATACGAAATACACTACCCCTAGCTGTGAATGTTTAGTTACTTATAATTGCTTAATTTACACTCATAAGGACCTATTTACCAACCGTTACCTGTTATTATGCAGTTACCAACAAAAATGCCAAAAAAATTGCAAAACAAAAAGTAAAAACATATTTAAAGAGAAATTCAATTTCGATTTCTATTTCGCGTATTTTTCATATCCGGGCGGTTTTTTAACAAGCAGAAACACTCGTTTCGTCAACAACGTAGCATTCATTATGCGCCCGCTGACAATAAATAGATTAAACGTCATGAAATGAATGACGCAGACATCAGACAATACAATGTAAGCATAGGTTCGGGAGATTTCATTTTAATCGTATACTGTGATAAAACAGGATCTCTTTTAGACTTTTCATTGATAAGGTTATGTATACTTTTATTTTAATGCCTTTATTTTAATATTTTAGTTACCTAGATTAAATTAAAAATAAAATAAAGTAGTAAATACCCTACATAACGAAAGCTAAAAAGACAATTAAAAATTATATTTTACGATTATGAATAAAGTGTATATTTTTTATATACACTTGTGCATAATTAATTAAGTCTAACGTACCTAATTAATAAATACCTAAACAAATAAGTTACTTGGAAATATATAGGAAATTAATATTATTCAACAATAAATACACTTACGTACCCAGTTGTAAGTGAAAAATTTCACAATTACAAGAGTTTACAAACGTCAAAATTGTCTAATGTCTACATCCCATCGAATATCATGTTTAAAAAAGTGCACAGTACGCATTTCGTCTTGCCCTCGTTTCCTAACACAATAATCAAAGTAATACGAGGGGTTCCGCAGAATCACACATATGCGTAGCGCGATAAAAGACGGATAAAAGAAAGAAAGCTTCCGATAAATCGGGGCACATTAAGGATGCGATATAAAGACTAACAGCAATTAAAAGGAAATTATGTTTTGAGATAGGTACATATTTTATATTGTTTATCTTTTACCAATTAATTATTTCATTTACTCAAATTGTAGGTGTTGTCTTAAGACACCTGTTTTTAAGACTAAAATTACAATTTATATTATTTTAGAGACAGAAGAAATAAATTGTATAAATATTAATTATTTGAAAAATTATAATGATTTGTTTATTTTAGAGGAAATTAATTTGAAACAGATTTTAATGAAATTCAGTAAGTACGAAAACATTAATGTGAAACTATATAGGTACTTTTCCACCTCGTTTTATTTACTTGTAGCGCAACATTGTGTGTACCGTTAATAATAAACAATGAAACGTCATATATCCCCGCTTAAGTACCAGGGCGGCAGAGTTCAGAGCAACTGTCACGCATGAGATAATCTGGCAAAGCGGAAAGCGCCCTCAACGACTTGTGACTTAGAACGAATCCCTCGACTACACCAGGCTCACATGATAATGCGGAAAGTAATTTTTTTATATTAAATCTTTGCCAAAACATAAAAGAAAGATTTTCGAGCGCGTCTTACTTTCGCTCAGTGAATGCGCCGCATAAATTAGTTTTTCCGCGGATTGTTTGTCTAGTGGATGCCTTTTTATTTATTTTACGTTAACATTTATGAGTTTTTCGACATGCGGACGTTGTTGGTATAGTGTGTTTGTTTGGTTATTCAACAGCGCTGTACAATGGCAGCGATATGAAAAATCTATTTCATTTTTGGCTAAAATACTTTTTTGAATAAATCTTTTGACAAACTATTCGCAATTTAAAATGGATACCTGTATTGTGAAACGGTTATTGTTTTATTAACAGGCTTTGTGTACAATCACTATTTACATAAACCTCTACCTACGAATGTAAACTAAAAAATAAAGACTACAATAATACTATAATTACAAAATAATAAAAAAAAAACATACTTACTTGCTCTGCCATGGCTGCTAAGTCCTACCGTATAATAGCACGAGAAATAAATTGAAATACTTCATCACCGAGACAAGTCAATTACGGAAATTGTATTAAAAATATGATGAAAATTTTGCGTTCATACATCGTCAGCCGGTCAGTAATTAATTAAAAGCTTAGGATGTGCCATTATGGGTTTTATGCTAATAGGTAGGTAATATGGCAGCCTTCAAAGGGTTGTGGGGGTAACATTAAATTTCATCGGAGCGTGCGCCACAAAGCAGTAGGGTGGTCCATGTTGTTCGCCTAGATTAGATTAGCTATACTGTTTTGTTTTTGATTATGCACCTAAAGTGATGCTGTACCTTTTATTGGCATTTTCTTCCTTTATTGATTTAAATACCTACTTAAGGGGATTTATGAAAAATCTGCTTGGTATGTTTACCATAAATACTATAGATACCTAAAGAATAAGTTATTTTTAATTATGTCGGATTAAAGTGGATTTTTTTTGTCTTATGTTATTCATTTTGAGTTGGCTAATTCTCACATACATGGGTTGACATGTATTGACTTCATAAACCTTAGAAGCAGTATGACAGGTGATGAAATTTAAGCAAAAAAGTTCTTATAATATAAAACATAATTATAAAGTTGACGTGATAAAATATGTTCTATGCACGAATGCATTACAGTTTATATATTAATTTACAAGCATATTTAATAGTAATTGATCATACAAATTGTTGAGATTACAGCGAAATGAAATTAGTCCTGCGTATTGAAATACAGGGGTATTCAAATTAAGGCTCGGGTATCTTTAGTGGTTATTGAGTACATAGTCATAACCCCACGAAAGCCGATTACAGACGATCAGTTATAATTCTACATTATATTATGTTTTATTAAATTTACAACGTATTTGATAAAATAGGTTTAAGTATGAAGCTCTTTGTAGGAGGTTGTACATACATAGTTATAAACATGCAATTTAAAATTTTTTATTATATTCATACAATCATACGAAAAAAAAAATACTTTGTTAATACCGTATTATAAGCGGTCAGTCAACCTTTTCATTACTAACATGTCAAGAGTGTCGTCGTAATTAAATTAAAAACGTATACCTACCTATAATCCATTTATTCCGAAACAAAAAGTTCAACCGGCTCAAAATCCCAACCAATTTTCGACACCAAACGCGTCACTGTTCTGATATGGATTAAATAATAATTAGTGACGTATGTAGGTACCCTATCGGGGGCGGGAGGGGCCCGGAGTTAAATTGAGCACCGCCCAGACTCAGACTCATTTCCTCCATCCACTATTGTATGCTACTCACAATACAAAACATTTTTTTTACGAATTTCAACAAAAAGTGCTTTGAATTTTTTCCAATCTTCGCCTCTATTCAGCCTGTAAAACTTGATGTCTCGCCCGCAAGAGGGCGTGGCCTTCGAATATTACTCTCAGCACTGGGTAGCTAATTACTTGAGGGCAAAGGTTCCTTTATTCGAAGTTCTATGAATTATGTTTATATTTTAAACGTATTGATGATTTGGATATTTCGCTTCGGGGTGAAGTAATTATTATTTTTAAATAAACCAGTCCGTCCAGAAGAAACTTAAATCGGTTTGAATAGAGTTATAAAATATTTAGATTAAATTTAGGTTTAAATTTAAGTAGGTTTCAATTTCGTGATTAGCGGGAGAAAGAACACACGTTTCAATTCAAATGGGTTGACTTGATAGATTAACCATGACTGTTAAGATTAGGTATAACTTAGAGGACAAGAAAAAAAACGTTAAAAAACTAAAAAAAAAACGATAACATTAATAGTATAATAACTCAAAAGTTCTGCTGTAAATTGTAAAATAGTTAAATACCATGATAAAAACGCTGGCCAAGTTTACACAACCGTGTTATAGTTAAGTGCAATATTCTGTTAAGTAGAAAAAAGTTGTAGACTATCAAACGTCAGAATAGATCTTTATAAAGTATTCGTAAAAACAATCTTAAAATCATAGATTTTTAAACAATGCCATAAGCAGACAAACAGACACAGAGGACAGATAGTTTAATTAGTTAGTGTTGCAGGTCATATAAGACACAAAATATTCAAAAAGGAGTAAATGCCAATGACAATGATAACTTTTAAATTGTGCAGATACGAGTATAAATTCATATTTAAATAATTAAAACATTAAAAGTTTTGTATTTAACTCACGGCAACTTAAAAATGCTTAAGAGAGCTTTAAAAGTGTTCACACAACTTAGTAATTCTTAAGTGCTGCTAAGGACTGCGTTACAGCGTCTTTCTTAATTTTATCGTCGCGATAATAAGACGGTAACTCTTTAAGAACAAACATTACTCATTTAAGTTTAGGAGATTTGTGTTTGAAATTGCAGTATTATACTAATTAATTGTCCTAAGTACGACTTTAATGGGAGATATATTTAGAGATTTGCTGTATTTATTCCGTGACACGAAATGTTGTTTTACAATTATTGTTCTTATAATGAATATACTTATTTTTTTCTATTTAATAATGCAAAATATTTTGCTAAAGAGAGTGAAATGTTAAAGATATTCTTGTTACTTAAATACGATTTAAAATGTTTGATGTTAGATAAGTAACCACAACAATTTTACTTAGTCGAAATTTTAAAAGGTCTGAGTCTATTCTTCTACTAAAATTCTCTAGCAAATTTTGCGTTTTTTTCTTTTTTTTAACGACAAAAATAGTTGTACAAAAATAAACGTAGGTATTAGTTATCAATATATACGTATATATAAAGCATGATTCCATTAAAACTTATATAACAAGATATACAGGTATCTGCTACATAAGTCATTAAACATAATTAATTTCCCTCCTTTGTCGATAGTAGTTTGAGGCAATTCGATAATTTCTCTAGGGAGACGACAAGTTATATACGAAATGTAAAAATCGTACTGTATCCTGCCTCAAGAAAATAGTCACATTCTAAAGTTACAGTGTGGCAATACACCAAGATTTCACATCTTATTTTATTGTTTTCTTGCCTGTTTTTATAGAAACTTTACAAACCTATTAACCTGTTGATCCATCAACGCTAACAATATTTTTACGTTTTTTACCGTACCCATTAGTACATCAAAAAGTTTAACGCTCCACTGGTATTAAGATAAATAGTTTTTTGTAAGCACCCATCTTTTTCATCTTCACCAAACAAAATAAACGTACAAGTGTAAATTTGAAAAATTTATTAAACCCCCGACATAGTATTCAATACCATATGAGGACCTTAAACTTTTGAGAGATATATTTTTTTATAAAATATTTCTATTTTCTAATATTACACACAGACATACATACATACACAAACACGATCGAGTTACTCTCAATAAGCCCTTTTATTTGATACCCATATTGTAGAAATGCATCAAAATAATTATTCTGCTATCTGGGATAGTCCACCATCTGAGGTTTAGAATGACGCCATATTACTTTTCGAGTTACTCTCAAGAAGACCTTTCATTTGATACCCATATTGCAGAAATGCAATAAAATAACTATCCCGCTAGCTTGGATGGCCCGCCATCTTGGATTCAGAATGACGTCATATTACTTTTCGAGTTACTCACAACAAGCCCTTTCATTTGATACTCATATTGTGGAAATGCAATAAATATAACCATGCTGCTAGGTTGGATGGTCCGCCATATTGAATTTAGAATGACGTCATATTACTTTTCGAGTTACTCACAACAAGCCCTTTCATTTGATACCCATATTTTGGAAATGCAATAAATATAACCATTCTGCTAGGTTGGGTGGTCCGCCATATTGAATTTAGAATGACGTCACGCATTTTATCGTATATTGTCATCCAAACTAAATATGTATGCAAA
>DVXP01000171.1:0-25891 GCA_018235645.1 Junonia grisea | reverse complement strand
ATTGGAGTTAGAGTTTGTTAGGTATTGGAGTTAGAGTTTGTTAGGTATTGGAGTAAGAGTTTGTTAGGTATTGGAGTTAGAGTTTGTTAGGTATTGGAGTTAGAGTTTGTTAGGTATTGGAGTAAGAGTTTGTTAGGTATTGGAGTAAGAGTTGGCATCGCCCATAGGTGCAATATCCGATGCGTGATTTAATTTTTGCTTGCCTGCATTATACTGATTATATGCGAATGTTAAGATAAGTTGATTGTATAAGACTTGTTAATATTCAACTTTATTACATATTCATTTGATTAATTAAATTCCATATTTTAATTTACAACACATGATTCATAGAGGAGAACGAAGTAGCTAGTTAAAACAATAAATAAATAAGAAATTAAGATTTTATGGCATAACATAGACCAAATGAATTTATAATACAATACCAGTTATTTTGTTTCCAGTGTTCAGGTGAGTTTTCTTTGACGAAGTCTTGTGCCCTATTCCTCAGTTCTGATCCCTTCAACAGCAACAACTGAATGATGTAAAGGCACACTTGACTCTCGTTACCATCTGGATTCGGCCGAAGCACCTAGACGACATTAAAACACTTACAATTATGACAAATATTGATACGGTTATTTTGACAATAGCTAAAAATATAATTTTATATTTAGCTTTCGCTTATAACACGAGCAAAGTTCGCAAAAGTATTTCGACACCTATTTATTTTTAAATATAATACTGATTTTAGATTTCGTAATAATATTTATTAATCCTTTATGATAACGTCATTAATTTTCAAAAACATTTCAAATAAATCATATAAATTGATTCTTCAACGTATTATTTTACTTATTTATTGAAACATGAAAGAATTACATTTATTATTTTTAAAGTTAACATCTCTATTTCTAATGAAGAAAGAGAGATAAGACGCAATCAAATCCTCCCCAAATATAATAAAAAATTAAAACCCAACCATTTACGCAAAAAAAAAATATCCCAACATGTAAGACAACCACAAAATAAAATAAAAAATATCATTCGCAACATACTCACGAGGCACAATACAAGTCTGTCGATGGTGACGATGTTGTACTTCCATATGATGTCGTTGATGGCGTCCACGCACTTGTTAATGTGCGGCCCGCCCGCTGGGTTCGTCACTTCGAACACGAGGTAGTCGCAAAACTTGCGGAGATGCGCCGATAACGCCCGAGCACCGATACGTTCTAGGATTCTGATTTGAGAATATTATCATGGTATTAATGTGTGATTCGAAAGTTTTGTATACCTATTTAAGAAAATTTTGCGAATAGTATGAAATTCACCCTAGTAAAAGTTTATATATGATTCACAAATAAGACTGCCAGAGCAACAATAGCCTATCTACAAAGTTGAAATTTGTAGATATATAAATTTAAACTGTTCTAGCTCTCATTGTGAGATTTCTTTTAATTTGCAATTTTTTTTTAATTTGATAGAAATATTTTTATTTACAACTCAGAACAATGCAAGAAATTATTGTTAGGTCGATTTGAGTGAAAATACAACATCTTTGATATGTAAAAACTATTTTATAAAAAATATTGGTTTTAATGTTTGTATTATGTAATGTGAAATCTCGTAATCTATAGAATCTCTGCTTAAAGGAGACAGTTCAGCATCTTATAAAGGCTTCACTTACTTAAAAGCTATGGGGTTGATCCGATTAGTCTCAAATATCATCTTCCACAATAAACAAAGGAATAAAGGCGTCCCGGGCACTGAGAAGTGTGAAATGATGTCGTTATCGTTCGCCATAGATGTCCATTTACGATATTCTTCTTCTACCGACTTTTTGAGCAACTGTTTGTTCTCTTTTGGTGCTGGATTCTGTTGGAAAATTAAATTGTCAGATGACTACTACTATTACTACTAAAATATGTATAAAAAAGCAATTGATGTAAATGAAACTTGTTTTAAGCATTATAAGATATTCTTAGTCGAAAGCAGTCTTCGAGGACAAATTAATAATCCGACTTCAGGACTTCGAGGACAAATTAATAAGACTTAGCAATAAAAATAACAGTGGTAATCACTCGTGATTTAAAACCAAAAATCACTTCAAGTATCATATAGATTTTTACAACATTGTTGGAAGTGTTCTATAATAGTGAAAAATCTATATCTTACAGTTTAAATTTTGTAATTGTTGACTTGAATAGACTTTGTAGACCGAAGCAAAGAGGCGTCTAATATTAACCCGCCAATTATATGATGTGTCCTGTTGACGCTAGAAGAATGCTCATTGCGTATATCTAACAGACTTAAAGCTTTACAGCAATGTTCAAAATATGTGACATTTCTCTTACCTGTGAGAAGAATTCCACTAGTACAGGCGGGAAACATTGTAAAGTGTGTTGCGACCACAAATGCGGTGTGTTCGTCATTATCGTAGTGAGCAACTCCTTGACTGCTGCACCGTCGTTACCTAGAAACATGTTTATTATCCAAACGGAACTAATAACAGAATATGAAACTTATGTTAGACATCTTAATTTTGAATAGACTACACTTCTAATTCTTACTTCCTTAGTTATGTTATAAAAATGGGAAAGTTTGCTCCACTCTCACGCCGTAACTATTGAATTGGTTGCTATAAAATATTGCAGGGGTAGAGTTACAAATGCAGATTGAATAATAGGATATTATTTATCCTAAAAAATGAACTATTCCCAGGGGAACGGTATTTTCTTAGCCAGAGCGATACAGAACATCTATGCGAGTTTATTACTGGGAAAAGCTAGTATTTAATTAGAGAAGCAACATTACGTACAATTGAACATAAACATCTGTCGAATATGGTCGAATAAAGAAGCAATTGACATTATAATCAACGTCTACAATCATCTATTAACCAAATGAGTTATACATGCCTCCAAAATCACCAAATAAAATAAGTAACGTGTCAGTTTTGAAATCTAGAAATAAATTTGTCTTTTTCGTGTATACAGTATGTGCTTCAAAATATGACGTGAAAGCGAAAGTAAATAAAACTTACTTTTCCATTTGATCCAATATAATGTTAAAAATAAGAAAATAAGAAAGAGCTATCTATATATCTTACCAGCTCCAGTCATATATATTCCTCTCGCGAGAGTGAGGACGAGCACTCGGTTCAACTCTTCACTTTCGCTGGAGACGAGCGACTTCGGTTCAGAAACCACTCTTGACATTTGAAGCTGAACTCCTGAACTACCCAAACTGGTTATCAGTCTTAACGCCGTGCTTTCGAAACTGTAAGCAATTGAATGATTTATTAAAATACTTATCAAAATGTGATAAAATATTAGGTTGCATTTGGTTAGTATGCCCTTCTATTTATGACTTACACAATTAACAATGAAAAAACTGTTTTTTTTTCTCTTCATTCTCTAATATTTTTCGCTTTGCCTTTAGTATATGTATAAGTATGATTAACTACTAAGCCAAGCTATGATCAAAATGAACCCGAGTTGTTTGTTTGTTGAAAACAATGCTGAATTCAAAAATGCTAACAATAGCCTTGGTGCTTGCTTAAATACTTTTTGTGTTAACATAAATCGGTTTAGTATGAGAAACAAAGAACACCTCTTTGTTAAATATTTAGCAAAGTGCTGTTATAATAATAATTTATATCATTTTTTGTGTTTAAAACAATGGAAAAAATTGTACACAGTTAAGTGTACTTACAATATAGGCCTATGTAAATTAGGGATTACATACTATTGTATTGACTCAAAGATTTAAAAATCTGTCTATTAATTTTTGAGTATATTCCGTACATTAACACATTTTTTTGTTTTAAAAATAATAATGTAGATATACATAGTATAAGTATATACAAACCACAATTGTAACTGATTTTGATTGGCCTGCGGATACGCGGCCAGAGAGTGGATGTTTGATAGCAGGGTCACCCTGTAGTGCGGTTGAATGTGATGGATTCGATACGAGAACATGTCCAGCAAGTTGTGGAGGATACCCCATGCGTGCGATTTAAACACGTTCGGTAGTAGTTGATCTGTAATAAATAAGTGGTAAATTAATTTATAGTTCTAGCATATATCTATAAGTAAAAATTAAATATTAAGATCTTTCAGAAAATTAATTCCAAGAATATTTAAGAAATTTAATGAAATTTCAAAATTATTTATCCAGTTTTTTTATTGTATAATATTTGCTAATGTAATATTCAATCAAAATTATTCTTGGATTACACTATTACTTTTGATGTATGTTTCAACTGAAATTAAAGACATTACCCGCATCGATAAAGTTATTGCGCTAATATTAGAATCATAGTTTGTTAGGGTTATAATAGTTTAAGCAGGCACTTTAGCTATTATTTTCTGGATTCTTATGCAAAACTACAAAAAACTTTATATGAACACTTAATTAAGTATCCCCAAAATTAACTTTTCTTATCATACTGATGTCGTCAAAACATAGGAATATTGTTATTAAATTAAATTTTAATAGTTACTGCATTTAATGCTGTAATTATATAAACTTTTAAGAAAAGTTAAAGTACTTACTTATAAAACCCTTTATACCCAGTGATTCTATTTCTGTGTAAACAAGCAGACGACTATAAGTTTCCACTAACGCTGGCGCCATCATATTACTGCCTGGTATATTGGTCTTATTCTGAGCTAACTTCGCTACGTGAGTAACAATTGAATGTATTAAAGACATCTTACAATGTAGCGTCAAACTGTCTAAAATACACATTGACAAAGGAACAGTAGGTAAAGGCGTGGCTGGATTGCCATTAGGCATGGCTTTCTGACTCCCAAATAGTGTCTCTATAATTATACCCATTGGTCGGGAATAGTATTCTTGATTTGTTGAATAGGCGTTACACAGTAAAGCTATTCTATAGTCCGAACCCATTAGGGTCGGTGTATTGTTTGATGTCATAAGGTGTTGCAGAAATCTGTAAGAAATAACGTATCAAGTTGTAGTAATAAAATATTTAATTTTAAATTATAAATACTAATTCTTAAATACATAAGCACATCGTTTTAATAAATAGTACTTCACACAAAGTGATAAATGTTTAAAATATTTCTATTCTAAATAATACATTATCAAACACAGAGATATCGCGTGGAGAAAATATGTTATTGTCTCCACCCTTATTCTGACTTACTCATATTGTACTTTAAGATTCTGTGGCATTGTCATAGTTTTATGCTCTGATTCGGCTTTTTTTAATAAATGCATCCATATACAGACAACAGCCATTTGGTGTGTGCAGTGTGCTCTTGTGCAGTCAGGAACGGGCAGCGGTTCTTTTTCCGGATAGAGTAACTCGTGCAATTTGATGATTGGTAAGAAATTAGACAGTGGGTTTCTCTGAATGCTTCCAGATATAAACTGTAAAAGTACCCACATAAGGTGATCCCGACCCTTCTTTAGATCGTGACCTATTAGTTTATTATGCAGACCCATCACAATATTAGGAAATGAGGCGAATCCAATAAGTATCAAATATATCACTTGCGAGGATAAATGTAGCCAACACCAATGAGTGGAAGACATTTCATCGTCTTCATTCTCTTGTTCACTTTTCTCCATTGGCAATATCATTAATTCAACCAGTTGATCCTCTAATGCGATACAACGCTGCTTGTGTTGCTTCTGCAGACCTAACATTGAGCACATCATATCCCTCGAATAAGGTTGTTGTAGCACATGTCTTAGTAGTGCAATTTGCGGTTTTAATAGTTCCTCATCATAAGGCAGATTCCCTTTTAAAGAAAATTTTAAAGTTGTAGGGTCTAATCTCCATGGATTGATAAGATGGTCAGCATATCCAGAAAATTCAACCACTGAAAGCATTTGCGAGTGGCCGATAATAGATACCATTTGAGCACATGGCTTAAAACTCTCAACAAATGTTGTGAGAAGCTTCGCAAGTTGCTGTAATAATAGAACACTTTGCTTATTATATAGAGAAATTAACTCATACAAAATATCAATCATATAAAATTAATTATTTGTTATTTTAGTTGAAAGTTAAAATTAAAAGAAAGTTGAGTTGAAAACAAATGCAATTCGTAATATGGATAACTTCAAACTCAAATCTAAAACAAGAACTATAGAAGAATAAATAAGAATATCAAACATTACTAATAACAGACAAACATTATTTAATTTAAAAAAACATTTATCATCTATAAAAATGAATAATTTCGAAAAACTCTTTACATACTATGTTTATATAAACAAAAAAACTAATAATTAAAAACATACCCAATGTGGCCAATGATTATTATCAGGGTAGTCTTTTTGTATCTCAGTCACAATAAAGTAAGCGGGCAGTAGAGAAGCATTCCTGTCAAAGATATACTCAATGACATTGTACAAGGCTTTCATCTGAGGCATAGTACTCGAATTTAATCTAACTGGCAGTGTTTGAGCTTTCTCACGGCAACCCTGAAAAATGGTATGTGAATGGTAAATGATTGTTTATTAAAAATTACTTTTATTACTACTACTTTTTAAGGCATTGATAAATTACTTTCTAACAAAATAATCAAATCAGGAGTATAGCATATTTAAATTAACAAAACAGCTCTTGTGATTTATATATAAAAGTAATAAATTTACTTATAAACTTATAAAATTTACATTTTCAAATGTTCAAGCCAACTAATTTATGAGTAAAAATTAAAATAAATCATGAATAAAACCAACCTTCATTATTTCTCTAACTCCCTTGTAGTCAACGCCACCAATAATTCTTCGTATTAAATTAAAACATTCAATCCAATAATCACTATTTTTATAAACAAGCTTTTCACTTGTTAGAATACAATCACACAACAATCTAAAATAAATAATTAAATTAATCTTTGAAATTAATTTAATAACCTTAAAAGGTTTGCAACAGTTATTACAAAAGTGAGACTACTCTTTGCTGTTCCACTAATTGTTTTGAGATTTTAATGTCTAGCATTTAAAACACCCATTGCTCAAAATTTCAAAACAAAGATATTGAACAGAACTGCTTCTAAGCATGGTACTACTACAAACATACTGGTATAAATTTTATAAAGTCTTTTAACTCTCCTGAAAACTTGAAATTTTTTACTTAAGTGGTTTTAGGCCTTAAGTTCTAGCACCACTGTGTCTTCTCACAAGAACTATAAAATAGACAAAGACTAGAAATTACTATAATTATGTATCTTAAATAAAGAAATAAAAGTTAAACATATTTCAGATTCATTGCATACTTTGTGTATGACCAATTTTACAATAAACAATTAAATTAAATTGTTAATTGTTTACACTAGATAAAAAATAATGTCCTCATGACGATTTTTTGAGATAATTGACTTATAATGATGAAATGAAACTCAGAATTTAAGATATACATGATATGAGAGACTTCATATTATTATCCGATGCGATGCTACTGACATGTCTAATACATCATCGAGAATCTTTTCAGGTCTATGACAAATCTGGTGCTTCATATTGCTTCTGACTTTCTATTTATAAGTTTTTAAAACAAATTATAGAACATTGTGATTATGAAAACTAGCTTTTTGTACTCTAAATTGAAAATAGGAATCATTGCCATGTGCAGACACAATTTCATTAGTAAAGAAATATAGGAATACATGTCTGACACCTCATTTTATAATTATATTGTATGTGGCGACTGCAGATGATTTTAATTTTCTGATGTGGCAATGAGTCTACTATACCATTAATTATTTGTAAGTTTAAATTATTAATATATATATAAAATATATATATAATTATTCAAGATATTATTAAAAATGTTTATAAAACACATTATATATTTAACCTCCTGAGGCCCTGCGCAATATATATACAACATGAAAACATAGGCTTCTTTTCTTCTAAAAATATCGCCATCTAACAATTTTTTTTAATTTTTTCTGTTTATCGAAGTTACATACTCTTCAGATATAACAAAAATCTGCACATTGGTTGAATAACTAACATAATTATTGTTATTGCTAAATTTAAGTGAAGGATGACGTCTCGATCAAATGCAAACTGTAAGTAATTTTTATTTACTTTTTAATTAATAGAGATCATAACATGAGTTTTTGGGTTTTTTTGTTTATTAATATGCAATAATATCGATTATACATTGGTTTTGGCTAATCCTACCGTAATAAGAGAGAAACAACCCGTGAAATGTTTATGTAATACAGGTAGGACAAGAGTTCTCAATGACTACTGTAAAATTATGAATACCTATATTTTTGACTATTTATTTTTTTCAGCATTGCATGACCATAATATAGAAGAGTTATTGGTGGTGTCTAAAGTTGATTTGACTGACGAGGAAGATGCAGAGGAGTAGTCAATTGCCCATCCTGAAGATGACACACTGTTGACTGTGATTTAAACATAAGATTAATGTAAATAAAAGAAAATTTTCTTTTATTATTATTATTACTATTATCGCCTGTGTGTGATTAAATTACAAATAAATTAGAATTTAAAAAGTAAAGTCTATTTTTGTGTTATAAAAAACGTAACAAAATTTTTGTGTTATATTAAAGGAAAATTCCATTTTATTAGCTACAGTACTGAAATTTTGAATAAAAATATAATGTTTCCTTTTTTTATTTAATAAAATTATATTTAATATAATAAGCGTCAGAAAATTAACACTACAAGTATTTCTTAAAATATTTATTACAAAAGAGTTAGCATTGAAAACCCTTGTAAATATAACATTGAGAAAATTTGTTTTTTATAAAAAAAATTTTTTTTCACTGTTTTTGTTTATATAGTGGTATATTAAGCAATTATGCAAAATTTTATCAAAATCGAAGACAAAAAAATTCTGGGCTTCAGGAGGTTAAATAAAGTTTATACAGTACCTACTACAGTCATAAAATAAATACCATGTTCACCTTTGTACTACATATTTTAAAAGAAAATTGTTAAAGGGTCTCCCTTCTTTTAAAAACCTACCTTGCTTGAAGTACATTAGTGTTAACTAAATTTTCTAGAAGGCCTAACAGTTGCTTCATTTTATATCTATTAGTGAGGACTGCAGTGAGCGTTAAATATTGACGAATAGCGGACTCCTGCAAATCCGCACTGGATGTGCTCATGATGGCACACAATTTCTTTTGATATATTGATAGCCTCTCATTTTCTTGTTCTTGTTTATGTACCAAAAAACAGCTAAATGCTTCTTCTACCGTTTCCACTCGCTAAAAAGCAAAGGTATTTATAAACTTTCAAAAATATTTTGTAATTTTCACTTGCAATAATATAGACAAAACGCTTACCAAAATTTCGTTAACAATATTCGCAACTTGGGAATCAGCCATTGTAAAAATAAAATTGGTCGTTGTTCTACAAAACATTTATAATTTATAAGTAACAAAATTACATTTTATAAAGGATACACAGTATCTTCATTTACGTACAACATAATTATCACCTAAAATGTTGAAAATCAGACACCAAACAACAAACTTGGTTGACAATTGACATGTATATCCATGTGTCAGTATTGATAATGAGATCAAAGACAAAAAATAAAAGACAAAGACGAACAAAGGAGAAGCTATGAAGAAATGTACTATAACGGATGTGAACTTGTAACACACTAAAAATAAGTCACAGATTGGACTGTGAAAGCAAGTTTCACGGAAGAAAAATAAATGCTTAATATTTTTACTCCCCGGTAATTAGAAGATCTACATGTATGTAATTTACTTAGAGAAAAACGAGAACAGTTTCTAAAACATTTTTTTTTTTGGCTTTTATACTGAAGTCTTTGTAGAATATAAAAAAATAATTTATTCCATCCAAATTTTAATGCAAATTTTCAACCAGCACGAGGTCTATAAAAATGTTCCCATAGCTGGTATCTAATATTTTCGAAATGGTACGTCTTAAACAAAACATTTGAAAGAGAAAAACTTTCCAAGTAAAGATCCACTATTATTTTTTGAAGAACAAACTTCAGGCTTTTTTTCTTTTTCTGGAACATTATTTTATTTTTGAGAATTTTGTAATTATTTTATTAATGTCACTTTTCACATGATCCATCAAACTCTTTTTGACCCCCCAAACTATATATCCTCCCACATTCATATTTAATATTCTTCTTGTTAAATGGCATTAATTACTTTTCACCAAGCCCATAGCACTCTAACATTCTACTCCTAAACTACGATTTACAAAAACGGATTTTTGCAGCAAGACGGTAAGTTTTACAATAAAATTAGTTAAAAAACTTTAACTCAAACAAAAATATTGTAGTGTTTTAAATAAATGGCGGTAAGTGGGAAGTTACAAAATTGGAATTGGGCAGAAAGAAGTGTAAAAAGTTGATCAAAACGGTTTTAAGCAGTAAAATATTTATTTTGTAAGAAAATATTTATAAAACCCTCGCAATTACCGCGTCTTCCGCCGCTGCTTTGCCCTACAAAGCCTAGCAATTCATGCGCAGGCACCCGAGAGTTGGACTCTCAGTCACAAAAATATTAAATTATGACCATTATTAACATATTCAATTTTCCCATCTAATTCCCTATTCCGTTTATTATTATTTAGTTTAGCTAACTGCTCAAGCATTAATTTTTCCGCCAACTTAAAACATCCGAAAAACATTGCTGCAAATTAAATTACAGCTGCATTTGGCTGTATTTCGGACAACGTTCGGGATTGGTCAGCTTATATTCGGCTTTACTCGGAATTTCGGAGTGAGACGTAGTATGGACATAATAATAATTATACATTAATGTATTTTGAGAACGTGACCTTCACTTCGGTTTGAATCGGGCGAACAGACGAGGTGTGAAAGTGATATTTTGATAGAAAATCAATTCACAATATCAGTCGCTCGCTTATTTTATAATTGGTGTATGTTTAATTGTAAAACCGCATTATTTCTCGACTAAGACGAAGCAAGGATGGTTTTGATTTTGACCATAATTTTTTACATATGTATGGATTTTTCTGTTCTCAAGTAACTTATAAACACTTCACACTCACTCACCCACAACGGCCGCCCAGTAAAATCATTGGATCTTTTGTCGGGGGTGCGGATCATACACACAACACATCACAAACACCCAGACCGCAACAGACACCTATATGGCCAATACAGATGTCTGGCATGAGCGGGGATCGGACCCGCGACCGTTAGTGCTTCAGGCCCTTGTAGTGACTGCTGCGCCAATACTGTCGTTAAACTTACAATCTAGACAATTATCGTAATTCGACAATGAAATGTCATTTGAAGGTTCTTGATTCATCGTCAGCTGGTTATAGGCTAATGACGTTACATAAAATTTCATATGTCACGTTCTAGATGGCATAAAGTCTTGAACTAAGCATTTTATTAGATACTTAAGTTCAAAAACTAAAACCCGACTACTTAAAAGTATAAAACAAGAAATATACCTGAGAGTCGTGGTCGTTTGCAATTTACTTGAAGAAGTAATGCATTCTGGGGAAATTTTAGGAGAAGGTAGTGGGGTTTAAGTTTTAACTTTTTTTGCATTTTAAATTAAATGGCTTTCCTGTTAAAATTGACACATCGGAAAATATTAGCTTTTTCTAAAAAGGAATCTTTAATTAAGATTTTATTTTATAATACAACATTTTTAAATCGATTATTGGAGAAAATAATTTATTTCGACAAATAGTAAGTAAAAAACTTAAATGAAATAAGTACCTTCTTGAACAGTTTCTTTTTTATAGTAAATAGATATTACCTATCTACTATAAAAATATACCTACCTATATATTGTGTACTATGTGTAACAGTCGTGTTCGTCACGTAATTCGTCCCAAATAACTGGACTACTTTTGATGAAATTTCGCTAACGTACATTTTGTTGATATTATCATACAAAATATGTTTGTAAGTAGGTATATTGAGTGGGTCCCTAAATTGAATAAATTTTGAAATTGAATATTTGAATATGCACCGGGTCCACGTTATTAATTAGATTGAATTTTCAATTTTAACGTGAAATGGTATGAAAATATCATATCTATAGTTATTCAATATTAATATCGTGATACATAGATAAATAATTAATTATATCCATGTATTACTCTCAAAGACCGAAAACGCTCAGTTAACCAAAAAAAAGCACATAAAACGTTGTGGTCATGGTAAAAAATATCATTTACATCGCGAAATTCGTGTTGTGGCTCTAATGAAAACTCGCAGCAGGTAATTGATAAAAATAATGAATAAGGAACTCCGGCACATATTTAATTTTCATATTTTAAGTGCAGTAAAAATACTATCTACTTTGATGTTGCAACTATTAACGAAAAAAAAAAATTAATAAAAAAAAAATATTATGTTCAGGATATCAGGGTTTATGGGCTACCCGTGTTTAGTATATCTACTTTCTTATATCTACTAAGTTTAGTAAAAAAACATGTATAAAATAAGTGTCACATTAGATACTATCAAATCGCAATAGATTCCAATCGTATGAGAAAAAAATTAATATCTATTGATGTTTCTATATGATAATTAGCCAAAAGATAAACAAATGTGTACAGCGTGAATTTAATTTTACATTTTACAATTTTTCGTGTCTATAAAGTAGATATCTAGATAGATATAATTAAGCTCAAAAGACAAGAATCTTTACACGAAAAAAAGTTAAGTACCATGGCGACGGCGACGAGGTGTGAGCGAGATAGAGTAATTTAGTCATTTTTAGCTGTATCTTTAGTGTTGAATGTTGTAATAAAAAAATTATAATTTTCTTAATTTTATGGAATTTATAAGGTATTCGTTAATTTTATGTTCTCGACAAACTTTTATACAAGTTAAGTGACTTTGAGGAGATGGAGTCGCCGCCTTCGTTCTCTACTCACTCGGAGGCGCCTCCGTTGAGCGAAGACAGTGGTCTGCTGATTACAAGTGGCTCGTTTTCTAGTGATTCCGCGAGTGGATGGCATCATATTGCATCCGAGGTACGTTTTATCAGTGATACGTCATAATAGATATTACAGTACTTTCTTACTATGTTAAGGTGAATCTTAGTCATTTTAAAAGTTTTGCGTAATTTTAATACAAAGAGCGTAATTAACACGGTAGCAGAAGTATTTACGATTCCGTTTTTACAACTTTCACAACTTTATATACTTTATACTGCAGTTTTACAATATTGTTTACATTTGTATTTAGGTTATAAATAGACTCACATGGACAGAACGCATAAGTTTGAAACAATAACATGAAGTGCCAATCGATGTATCATCTCGTGAAATTTTAATAATTCACCCTGTTTATGCCGTTGTTGTTATTATTTTTTGTAATAAATAATCATAAAATTAAAAAAAGAAACACTGTCTGGAAATAAGCTTTTTAGGAATTAATTTATATTATTTGCAATTTATTATATTTTAAATACATGGATTTGATTTAGTGGTAATTAAAATTTTTCAATCAAATTTTCATGTAAGTAAGTAATTTTTCAAAAATTTTGGCAAATTTAAAAAATGAAAATACCATTTAAATTTCAGCAAATTTTCATCTGAGAATATTAACAGCCAAAAGTACAGGTAAATTATCAATATTTTCCGCTGCTATGTGACTGTTTCATTAATGCTATTATTGCACCGTGTGTCACTCAATAAACTAACACTTCATCAGAAACCAATATTGATGTATAAAGTATTAAATAACATTAATTAAGCTCAATGTCACTCAATTTCACTATTGTCATCATTTCATAATAATGATAATTTTAATTGTTTAAATGCTAAGAAGTCATGAATATTTACAAAACATGATAAAAGTAAAATAAAATAAAAATTTACATTGGCCACACTTTTTGAGTATGATATTGAAACTGAAATATTCCATACAGAAAGTTATAAAAACTAAAGGGCAATCATTAACTTCTCTCAACTAATGATAAAATAAATTAGGTTTTTTGATATTTTACATAGTCATGAGACACCTGAATGACAATACTTCACCAGAGCATTATCCATTGGTTTTAATTTTTTATATCATTTGTTTATTTTTATTTCATAACTATCTATATTTATTCATATTTATCAGTACCTGTAATGTGTGTTGTGTTTGTGCTTGCCACAGCGAAATCTTATGTGCAAAGCCAGTAAAATTAATACTAGTAATATTGCAATGCTATATAGTAAGATGCATAGTATATAATATTATATAACACTTGTAACATGGAATATATATTACAAAATGTATGAGCAATACTAATGATTGGGATTCAATTCAAAGCGGCTGTTAAGTTGATTTACTGCTGTCAATAGCGAATGGTTTTTAAAATGTACATCATTATAATTTTTATTTATAGAGCATATATTTTATAATTGGCTGATATTGATTGATTTTTATTCATTTATTCTATGTATAAATGCAACATATGTTTAAAGATCAACTCTTTTGTATCTTTATTTTTGTAGCAGTATTTTTTTTCACTTTTTATTTACCTAACTTATTTAAGAGATTTTTTATTGGGATACTTTTGTTTTATTGAATTTATGATATATTTTTTATCGCTTTTACTCTTTATTTTAAAATGTGCTATCTAATATTTTTGTATTTTACTATTATTATTTTATAAATAATGTATATGTATATATGGCAGACATGTGTTTCAAGATTTATAAGTCAATTATAATGAATATATAGGTGCTTAAAAATAGTCGTAGATAAGTCGCCAGCCAGCCCAAACCGCGATACAAAAATAGTGCTATTGTTAGGAGCCGGCGCGAAGGGCAAGCCGTCCAGATTAATTACAGGCCAAGATCCGCAACATCCCGAGTCGCACGGTTGGCGGCGCATCGATAATATTCATGTTAATTGGCTCACTGAAGGCTCGTAGCGTCACTAATATCTATAAACCTAACACAATAAATTTATATATCATCATATAAATCGATTTATTCGAATACAAATTGCGTAAATTGCCTCTTCATTAACATTATATTTTTAATAATAGATAAATTTATACACAAAACTTATTCGAAATTGCCGTAGGAATGTACAATATTGCATGCAAGTTTTATTAATAACGCCGTAATTGAACCGATAAACAAAATAGGCCCACAGTAAAACAATACTATCCGAAAACTGTTAACCCATTGGCTTGTCACGGGATAATCGGTGTAGTGTCTACGGTAATAATAAATCTATCAATGGCTTAATAGTCGTAATTGTGTAAGGACATTTGAATTTCCCGGAACGACAGCTTTTGATTATAGCTGTTTCCGACGATATAGAGGGCTATTTAACACAGCGCATATACATCGATGCTCTTTGATATGCAGTTGCAAGAGAGCGATTTCGATGAGCGGTCGTTGTCGCTCTGCGAGTCTACGGAGACCTCGGAACGCATGTGCGGTGATTTTTTTAATACAGTGAAGAAAGGACCAGGGAAAGTCATCGTCACTGCCATCGAACCTCCTCCTGAGTTTCAGGTGGGTATCGTTTTTTGTTAAAAAATAATAAGTTTGAATAAACTTTTTTTTTCAAAGTTTGCACAGTTTTTGCAATTTTAAAATTTAAAAAGTTAACTTATTTAGATAAATTATATGATTAAGCGTGATTTTGACGCGCTTTTAGATAGTGGCTAACGGTTCTTTTTGTAACTTTGTCATGGTTAGTTAAATTCCGAAAAAAAATTATAATATAAAGAAGCTATTATAAAAAAACCGTTATCAAAAAAAAATAACGTAAAGTGTCACTATTTATACAGCAGTATAGATAAATTTTATTCATTACCAACCGCTGGCCGCAACTTTGCCCGCGATAAACAATTTAAAGGTTTTATTTTTTTCCGCGGTACTTTTATCCTGTAACGAAAATAATATTCCGAAAATAACATCAGGTACCTGCCAGTGAAACTCCCATCAAAATCGGTCCAGCAGTTCCAAATTATTCAAAACAAACAGATAGACCAATCAAATAGATAAATAATTTGGTGTTTTGTTATTAGTATCGTGTGAATATTCTTAAACATTTAATAAAAAGATGATATTTTGATATTACAAATAGACGCTTCAATTTTGTTTATATGTATGGATGTATGGATTTATTACTCCTAACTGTTTTCAAACAAAATTATATGTTATATATTTCTCACTCGTGATTTTTTTCATTCCATTCTGAGATCTTTGTTATGACGTTACACTCGAGTGCTTTGAAAAAAAAACGAGGCTGCTCATTTAAATCTATAAAATCCTCCATTTCGATTTTAAAAGATTAATCGTTCCCTGTGGCAGCCATCAAGGCGAATCTAATGACATATCTTATATCAAAATCGATTACGTAATTAGATTGGTAGATATAAGAGGAGGACGTAGGAACGAATGTACATACATAGGTATAGGTCAATTACATAAAGGTGTTTTTGAATATCGAGTACAATAAGTCGAGTCGAGTAAAATAAAGACACAATAATAAGATATTTTTATTTTATAAAAAATAAAGAATAGAATGAATAGAAATATAAATCTTACTATTCCATTGTTGCAGGATAACCCAGTCACAAGTGTAGATTGTGTACCTGCTTTTGTGGGTTCACCAAATAAATGTTTGGCTGTGTGTGTGCCTCCATCTGTTATTTTTACGAATAATATTAATAAAACAAAATCATCGAGCTTAGAAGTTGCAATGACCACTAGCCACGTCTCGCCGGTGTACCCGAGGAAATTAAAACCAGAGTCGCTTTACGAACGCCGGCAATGTCTCAATCACCGATTCGCGAGTCCGAGACTTTTACATCTCAGTCCGTGTCGAATCAATAGGCCTTCTTCTAGAAATTCTCTCTCGTCACGTCTCTCCAGTAGTCATAATTCACTCGTAACCCAGTTTCAAGCGGACGACTCTAGCTTCATTACGCAGGCTATATCGCACGACACGCTGTCCGCGAAAACTTCCGACATAACTGACATGTACAATGTACCATTCGACAGCGACATTTATGCCGTTCCTATTGATATGGTTCGACCTAGTCACAGTAACGTAAGAGGCAAGGGGAAAAAGCCGCAAAGGAATAACAGGAGACGAGGGAAGAGTAGTTCTCAGAGCACAGGCGTGAACAGTGTCGTGCAGCAGACAGACAGATACAAATCCAAGGAGACGAGGCACAAGGATACCAAAACAAAGAGGCACAGCTTGCCGAGTTCGTCTTGCAAAAAGAACGTCACCGACTCTGACACCGACTCACTCCACTTGACTTTGCGAGAGATGAGGAAGTATCTTCACACACTTTACTCGAGTTCCAGTGATTCCGAATGTCGAAATACGATTAATAAGAAAAGCAACACTATAATAACAAACGTCGGCATACACGTGCGACACAGCAATAAGGATACGGGCACGGCCGTATTCCTCAAAGAGAGTAACGAGATATCCAGAACGGTGGAGACGAACAACAATCACAAAAAAGCGAATAAAAATACATTGAGTATGAATACAAAGAATAAAAAGCAGAAAGAGAATATTCCGAAGGATTGTAGTATGATAGAGGAGAGTAAAGACAAGGGTAAGAAGGGGAATCAGAGTTCGAAGGTGAAGATGTCGCCGGTTCGGATGCTGTCGATGAATTTAAAGCAAAGTTTCTGCAACTTGTTCCGGTGGCGGAAGTCGAGTGACAGTGATAGTGTGGAGCGTATCGGGCGCGAGTCTCCGCCGGCGGCCGTGCGTAGAGCGCTGCCGCCGCTGCCGCAGTCGCCGCACCCCTCGAACTCGCGCCGCTCCGCCAACGAAGAGGACACAATTATGGACTTCGCGACTTCGATTCAGAGAGTCAAAGACGTAAGTTTTATAACTTATAATTACATTTATAAATAGTTAATACGAGCACACAATCCCGGTTTCTTAACTTTTTTTTATTTAATATAGCCTACGTTCACCTGAAATAGTGTAGCTTTCCAACAGTGAAAGAATTTTTCAAATCGGTCAAGTAGTTTCGGAGCCTATTCATGCCAAACAAACAAACAATCAAATATGTCCACTTTATATTATTAGTATAGATATTTTTTAAATTTCATGTTACATCTTACACTTATAAAATATTTCTAACTGAAATTCCTCTTTCGTATAAAATGATTCAATAGTAGTTTTAATGTACTCTTTTTAAATATACCTAAACCATTTACTTAACAAACGATTGAATTATCCTAATGCTACTTGAAATTACGGTGAAACGAAAATTACTAATAGGTAAACATACAAAGGACCTATAGAATCTATGCAAGAATATCAAACTGATCCACTTCCACCCGTTATAATCGGATCGAAAGGCAACGCTAACAAAGCTTTTAGCTGAACTTTATTAAGCCTGCTTCTGAATGTATTTGTTATTCCTAGTTTTTTGCAAGTAACAAGCGCTTAATGATTACGGAATACTGCTCTCAAAGCTAACTTAACTGAAATCCGATAAAATGGTTCTATTAATCCTATTGTGGATTTGACTTCATTAGCGAATGATTAGTACAAATTCACAGCGTTTGTGATTAGAATAAAGTAGCGTTGTAAGTGGAGTAAAACACGAATGGAATAGTTCACAAATATTAACTTCCTAACTTACTTTCTTGCTAAATTTTTAAATGCGACTGAATTTAGGGATAGGTTGTTGCTACTTTTTCACTTAAAAAAGTCATTTTTACTACCGGTGTGGTAATTGTGTTACAGATATTTACTGGCACCAACCTAAAGAAAAAAAAACATTTTTTTCTCATCAATTCCAAGGTTTTGGGATATATCTTAAAAACTATATACTTAACCATGAATAGTTTTGATGAAATATGGAAGCTCCTTTAAATTGTCGTAAATGTAGTAAAAAAGAATGGTAAAAAATACAAATTTAAATATCGTCGTCGTCGTCGTCATCAGCCAATCGGAGTTTTTTGATGGACCTAGTTCTCCCCAAGTTCGCGCCAAAGACCCCGCAACCCTCTTTCAGTCCGCTCCGGCAATCGCGCGTATGTGAAATGGTGGAAAGTCATAGTCTGCAGTCTAGGATTTTCTGCCAATTTCATAAACATATGCACCATATGCAGGTCGAATAGCTCACCTCATTTTTTAAATCTGTTAAAATTATAAACAAATTTTTATGTTAACGTTTAGTATTTACAATAGCCAAATTACGTATGAAACGTAACGGAGTCATCGTTTTTGAGGACAGTGTAATATTATAAAAAGGCTAAAAATTATAGCTTCTTTCATAACATTCAATTTGACGATTTTTAATGTTTTATATACCTGCCTATGTTAAGTTACAGTATACGTAAATGTTACCGTAATTATATAGCATTAGGTATTTATAATTATTAAGAGAATAAAATATAGTTTCTATAATAATACTAATAAAAGTGTAAAGGAGATCATTCAAATTGGACCAATAGGAAAAGTGCCGGCCAACAAAAATAAATTGCATATTATTATTGTAAACAGTGTTCCGATCATTTTTTATTATGACGTCAACACTGTACAACCAGTGGCCAAGTAGTTAGTTATTCAAATTTGAAAGTGTCATTATTTTTTGTATGAAATTACCACAAAACGCATTCTCCACGACGTAATAATGTAATCATTTAACATAATATCGTTTATTACATTAAGATTAGTTCCTCGTCAGCGTGATAAGCGACCCACGCTGCACATCGCACTGCTGGCTACATGTCCCGACTAACAATAATGCAATATTTTTCGATAAATATTTTTAATACAGTAACAGTTTAACATCACCTAACATAATTAACCCCCATACGTCATTCTGGTTTTCCAAACTTAACAACAATACGAAAATATTCATAAATATTATAGAAGAAGCCCTCTTAATCATTACTTCTAAAACACTTTACATTTTATTAATGGCTTAATCACACGTTACGATTACACTGGTGAGACAGCTTTGACAAGCAGCTCGGCCGAGTGTGCAGTGGTACTCTGTACTGTAATAGCTCCCTCTTATTTGAAGTGCTACCTGGTTACGCAATGTTGATGTCAAAAAAATAAGTTTAAAAACTAACACCCGCAAATAAATTAAATATGTATGCCAAATTTCAACTCACTCGGTTTAAGATATCTGTTTCAAAATTGAGTAGCAAAAATCCACCCGAAAAAACTACATTCACATATTGCAAGATAATTTCGAAACGGCTGAACCGATTTTGATATAACATGTCTAAGAACCACTCCTAGAAAATCTTCTTTCAAATAAAAAAAAACCGGATCCAAATCAAACACCCAACAACGGTGAACGAACAAAACGGGTGAACACCCGTTTAGGTGCTACGGTGCCACAGGCACACACAGACACACAGGCAAACAAAGCGTTCAAACTTATAACATCCCTCTTTTTGGTCGGGGGTTAAAAATAACAGAAACATGTACATTAAATTGTCCATTTTAAACCTATCAAAGGCTAAATGAAATACGTCAAACTTCCATAAGCTAATTGACCAATCTAGTAATCTATTTTGATATGGCAAACATGAAACACGGGTATTTTGCATTTGTTTCTATATCTAAAGATTAAAGATTTGATTGATTTTGACCGATTTGATAAACGCTATAAATGTTGGGAAGTGTAGCTGCACTATCCCCGGTGAACATAGACTATATTAAATTTTTTAAAAAGTTAGGAATACCCGTGCAAAGCCAAGCGATCTGCTATTCCGCTTATATATTTAGTTGATCGATTATACTCGTATTTCAATAAACACGATTCCGGTATCGCTGGTTTTACAAATAGAAGGGCTAATGAATTGCAAATTATTACAAAAGTTCAATCAATCTGCAAAGTCGCAGATTCTCTAATGGCTTCACTCTATATGCATAGCGTTACGGGTGAAATTTTCAATAATAAACTAGCCGGGTTTTTCATTTTTAGTACGGTTGGTATTGGGGACCGATATCGGTGGAAGCTGCGGAGAAGATTCTCTCCAACGAGCCGGATGGGTCTTTCATTGTTCGGGACAGCAGTGACGACCACTACATCTTCACGCTCACATTCAAGCTCAACGGATTGAGGCACGTCAGGATAGAACACGACCAGGGTAAGTGATAAAAAAGTAAGATTTCTTTTTCTATTTCAAGGCATGACTTTACTTTACTTCTTTTTATACCAATTTCTTTATTCGACCAGGAAGTATAACTTCCTAAACACCATAAGCAATTTTTTAAATTATACTTTATATTGGGTATTTAATATACAAAGGAATTATATTATTTCACTACAGCTGACTTAATTCAATATTCATATGTACGAGCCAACTTGGATAAGTTTGCGAAATTTGTTCATGTTACACT
The DNA here is from genome assembly GCA_018235645.1 of Junonia grisea. Classification (NCBI taxonomy): domain Eukaryota; kingdom Metazoa; phylum Arthropoda; class Insecta; order Lepidoptera; family Nymphalidae; genus Junonia; species Junonia grisea. The sequence goes on along the minus strand of DVXP01000171.1, from coordinate 4,590 downwards.
GAAACCCTGACATACAGTCGAGATAACAAAATTACAAACGTGGAGCTTGCTTGTTAAGTGTCCGTGGGCAAGATATTTGTCATTTTCATAGCAGTATAATTATTTATTATTTTCTCTAACACATTATCAGCTAATAGTCAGTAACTACTAACTACCTAACAAAAGGAATAGACTTAAAAAAAAATTCTTGTCTTCTATAAAGAAAAATGTTAAAATTGCGCTTAATTAAAACGGCAGTCTTCGCACAGCTTAAAGATTTTATGCCTAAGCCAATATAATAATATAGTGTAATAATACTTCGGTACTACAAAAGTAACACGTTTCGTGCTGGCTACGAAACAATACCTAACCACACAAGACTGCCGCTCATCAGTTAGTTTTCGTTTGTAATTCGAAGTACTAAAATATAGGACTCCGTCGGCGTCGGTGCACACAAAACCGTAATTGAATTCATCTATAACTTTGCTGACTGATTATTTTTCATTGTATGGTTTCGCAAAATGTTAAAGATTTTTAATTAAACTTTTCATCCAATTTCGAATTGACCAATCAGGCGCACGAAAATGCGCCTAGCAAGTCCTGTTCGCAACGCTTGGGCTTTTATATTTTTGTCGTGCTTTAACAGTGTTATTTTTCAACCGTGACTAAGAAGAGGAATAATTTTCATATAAAGGAAATTATTTCAAGAAATAATTTTCAAAGTTTACTAATTCTTTAAGCATTAAAAACTCGAGTTATTTCATTAAACACACGAATGAAAAACTCTCGTTCCCGGATGACCGACTAAGTAAATAAAATATTAATTTAAAAACATGAAAAACATTTCATTGCCATAGATTTTCTTAGGATTTTTTTACATAAAAGTTACACTAGGAAATTATGTGTATTTGTATAAATCTTTCATGAAATGGCCGTCGCGTCAGACAGTAGAACGTCGGAATGTTTATTTCAGTATTTGTTAAAGCAAAAGCTTGTTTTTGTAGGAACGGTAGCCGGCACTTGTTCAATTTAATTACCGCGTGGTTTATACAAAATTGACCACAAATCTGCAAAACAGAATGATGTAGCCGGTTTGTTTTCGTATCGGTTTACCGAACTGTAAATGGAGCGTAATTAAGCAGCGTTCATTAGTGCAATTCCTACTTTGTATGTTCAAATACCATCAATGTTACAGGCAACGTTTAACCGTGCCTCAGACTATTCAAGTTAGAATTTCGTGTAATACGCCCTAAGTCTGCCTAAATGAATCTGATTTGATATAATTGTTCCCGTCGAATATAACGCACATTTCACTAGCAGGTTTCGTCGAACTATTCACTTGACTTCAGCTACATACCTATTGCTAATGTATGAAATAATTTAATGTTGAAATATCTTCAATTCAAAACTAAAATATTATCTGTAGATCGTTAAAATCAGTTTAATTTGAATCTCTCGAAACGTTGTTAGCAGAAAAATTTTGCATGTAATGTGCATAGTCTAGATAGATTTTTCACGTAGAACTTCAGTCGACTCACTTATTTTAAGTCCTCACGAGGACACTTAAAATTCTCCCGGTACAAAAAGCCTTAATTGAAACCGATACCGCGAACTAAAAAGTCAGATGAGTATTTTTTATGGAACGATCTTATGAATTATTAGCAAAGTACATTTTATATGATGATACAATACTATACGTATCTATATATACCCTATGCTGACAAATATACGGTATATGGTACGTATATGGTTACTTTATACAGGTTTTGATATCAATATGAATTAAATTGCTAATAAGAATCCCGTACCATAAAATGACGAGATCAAGATTGGCGAGACTGAATGACAGTGATCAGGGACGTAACACGCGAGTGCTAACCAACGACTTAGGTGTCGAACCGCGATTAAAAAATATCCCGGCCATTCCCAAGTAATAGAAATAAACGGCGAGACTGTTAAAAAAGAACGAAATATATAGTAGAGCGGAATGAGTGAGCGGGAGATATCCATACATGCTCTTGTGTTTACTCCATGATTGCTTTTCTAATCTAAAGATGATCGGGGACAACGCGTTTGCAAAATTTTCGCTTTAACGCATGCAACAGAGCCGTCAATGGTATTTATTAAAACTCGCTTATTGAAACGTCAGGGTGACACGTTTTTTCGCGAATTGAAACGTGTAAGATTTCAAACGTAATTGAGCTTTCATATGCTTCTTATTCTTTTCATTCAGATATTAAAATTCGTGAGATATTAAAACAAATTTAATTTACTGTATGTAAAACGAGTGTGATGTCTCTGTTTATTTTGAGTTGGTACTTTTTATCGAAATTTTATTCGACAACGATTGAAACTATTCTTGTTTACGTTCTAGGGTACTCTAAAGGTTATGCTTTAAAAGTCACTATTGCGTAAACATAATCTAAAGTATATAGATACTTATTTAGTACATTTTTTAAAAGAGAATATTTTTCACATTGTAAAATTACATGCACGTGTTTAAAATTGACTTATGGAGAAAGATTTTTTTTGTTATTATTTAGTCACAGCACTATTATTGAATTATAGATTTATATTTAAAAAAATGTTTTCTGTTTACGGGCATGAGTTAAATTGAGCTTAGAATTGCTTATCTGTTATAGTTTTTGTAAAAACAAACGCAACGCTCGACTTTCTATAATAAATATTTTAAAAATTTAATTATTAGTTATACTATTGTATCATGTTAATGGAAAAGGGATATAAACTTCTTCCGCTTATAATAAATGATTCATCAGAACGTTTATGTAAAAATATTCCGATTAATTTACTATGATTTATATTTGATTATATTTGGTAAGATGACGTTGAGCTTCGTATTTTGTCTCCCTAACTTGCAGTCTAGCATTTTACAGACTTTACAAAGTGCCTACTGAACAGTTACTATCTAATTCTTAGCCATTAACCATTTTACAAACACTCTAAAATAGGAATGTTGACATAATTGTATCGCAAACAACTCTTGAACAAACACGATAGACTATATTTGAAGAGTATAGAGAATATTTATTTTACTCGTCGGAAACTGAATTTTTAGTGTGTAGCTATTTTAGGAATTCATACTTTATAAACATAGAATTCAATTTTATTCATATTCAATCAAAGCCTAATAGAAATTACAAACTTAATAGATTTTGTGATCTACTGGTATATGATTATACGTAACTAGTAGTTTAGCCTAACAGTCTATTCTTTAATTTTTTCGTTTTTTATAATATATGTAGTCAATAAAAATTTTTCATACACTTAAAAAAAATCTCCGTAAGAACCATCCTCGTACTTATGGAATATTCTATAATAATAAATACTGAATAGAAAATATTTTCTCAATATTGAAATATATGTTATTGTATTTCGTGTTATTCTTCTCGTGAAATAATATTAAGAGAAAGAATAAAACTGCGACACAAAAGTGTTTAAATCCTTGTGCTCCGCCAGCTAAGCTGCTGGGTGACGTATAACGGTGAAACCAGTATTCTTCCAAAGAATAGGAAAATGTAGATGAAAATACGGTTTGTTATTTTGATTCGATTTTGAAAAATATATTATCAAACCAAAATATATGAACGTATTAATGCGATAGGTGCGCTTGTTTCTTGGTAGCACAAAGTTGATATCAACTTAACTTTGAACAATGCTAACCTTAATTTTGATTACACATCAATTTAAGTTCTATTTTACATCATTTTTATTGCATTTAGAAAATTGCGTAGTTGTTTTGGGTAAAAAGAAATTGATCGTTTTTTTTTATGTCTGCTTACAATCAATTAAAGCCTCCTTTAATTTAAATCTGTGGACATTTCTAGTACAGGGGACCCACGGTAATCCTGTCTAATCCGGAACCCCTTGTAATCCGACTGGTCTATTTTATTTATTATTGAAATTTTTTTTTCAGAATATTTTTATACACGCTATAATTTGTACGAACCACCACAATGGTGCTCGACGCGTTGTTTTGGTTCTGATTGTTTAAACTAAGCAATCAGAACCTTTACTACGTCTACATACATTATGAAGTACGATTTATGCTTCAGGATACACAAATACAATCTTATACAGGATCTATGATGTGTCGGATTACTACGTACTATTTATTTTGTAAAAAAATCCGGACTATACGGGGTTTTAGGGAGTACTCTATAATCCGACAAACTCGGTAGTACGACATCGCTCTGCAAAATGTTTGTCGGATTATCGGAGTTCCACTGTATTACATATAATATAAATAAAGAAAAAAAAAACAAAAAATATATGTTATTGTGCGCTTGTAGCCATAAGTGGGTTAGGAATTTTTTTTTACCCTATAACCTTGAACCCTTTTAGAGAACCCCTACCATTCGGTGGAAAAGCCTTAGCCTGAACCCCAATTTCAGTCAACACGTGCTAAACGAAACTAGTTCAATGTTTCAGACAAAACCAAATTTACCTCTGACAGACTAGCATACTTCAACCCTTTACCTATTACATTATGAAAGGGAACACTGAAGTATCAACCATGGCATCAACACTTACCTATATAAAATACTTGCAGTATGGTAGGGGAGCCTGAAGTGCTAAATGTGGTGTGCTATT
>DVXP01000170.1:0-25894 GCA_018235645.1 Junonia grisea | reverse complement strand
GATGTTTTCCTTCACCGCCGAGCTCGAGATGAATTTAAACACAAATTTAGCACTTGAAAATCCAGCGGTGCTAGCTATTGTTTGAACCCGTGACTTTTGGTTAAGATCCACGTGTTCGCACCACTAGGCCATCTCGGCTCGACGAATGGTAAAAATGAGAAATATGAATGTGCCAGTTTACACCAAACATGCCAACGATTGTTTGCTTTGTTTTTGGTCTTTATTTACAAATTAATGGTTAAGTGAATTTTCATTGTTTTGGAATTACAGTACTTAGCTACGATCCTCGCCTCACGTAGGATATGTGATTCACTATAGCTTATTTGTTTATCATGTCACTGACGTGGTCTTTGAGACCGAGGCACGTGACGTAACGCGTTACATGCGATTGCGTCACAATAAAATATTTCTTTTGATGAAATACCTATAAATAAATTAAGTTTGTTTAAAAATATTTTTTACATTTTATTTATAGTAGTAGTTATGGACTTGTCGTTAGTTAATTTGCTGAGTGTTAATTATTTACTAATGTTGTAAGGTAATTTGTGTCTAAAATTCTTTTTAGTTGTATTTTTTTCTGGTGTACGGAGTTATTATTTACAGGAAACGTTAATTTTATAGTTTAAACATTGTTTTAATTATCGTATACAAGAGCGATACAATTTTGAATACCAAGAATGTATCCTTTCTATGAGTGGGATTTCATTTAAAAATTAAATAATAAAATTTATCTTTCAAAGAAAAATATGTTATGACTACGTGTAATAGTGTGTCTTGTAGCGTTAAAATGTATTTAACTGCTCTTAAAGTCTATAATTATCTTAATCTTTATACTGAGAAGTTAATTTCGTAATATCTTTTCAATGAAACAGCAATGTCTGTTTTGTTTCTTTTGTACTTTTGCTTTAAAGGTGCTGTTTTTTAAATTAATCTGGGAATCGATATAATCAAAATAATGTCTTTGGTAAACATTTTTACCACAGACAGTATCAGGTTAACTAAATTATTTCGCTAGACAACAAAATCACAGAAACCGTTAGGTGGATTATAACAAAAAAATTTGTACAAAATTGACTGTCCGGTTGACTTCGGTATTAAAGTGTCAAAATGTGAAATAACCTAATAATAAAAATGTAAAATATTTTGAACAAAAATATTGTTTTTTTTTTAGAGTATTTATAGAGATTTTTAGCGTAGAGAATAGCTCACGGGGACAGCTCATTTACATATGCAAGATATTACGGCAAAATATGGTTCAGTAGTTAAGGCGTGAAAGCGAAACAGGCGTAAAAGCAAACAAACAAACAGATAAAAACACTTTAACATTATTTACACAATTATTTAACAACTTTTTGTTTCTTTTGTCTTTAATTTTTATAGTAACATTGTTAATTACGTCGCAGTTAAAATAATTATAATAACTTAATGTTATTGTTAGCAAATTGGCTTATTATTCAATTTCTTAGTCATGCATTTGCGAGAATTTAATTACGTTTATATCAGCGATTCGTTTGTGTATTTATTTTCATTGAATGTGTATCGTTAATGTTTATTATGCCTTATCGTGAAATTATATCAACTGATAAGAGAAATTGGTTGGTTAGGTCGTTATTTTGGGAAAATAATTTGCTTTCGAAGTTTTATTGAATGATAAAACGTAATTATTTTGGGAGATTATAATGACATGACTGGCGAAGCCAGCCAGTTTGGAAAAAGATATACAATTTATAAAATATGATTAATTATTTTACTATTAAGATCCGAGATGGCCTAGTGGTGAAAGTACGTCGATGTGAACCGAAGGTCGCGGTTTCAAATCTTGGCTAGCACCGCTGAATTTTCAAGTGCTAAATTTCTAATAAATAGCTCGGCGGTGAAGGAAAACATTGTGAGGAAACCTGCATGTGCCGGAAGAAATTCTGTCACATGTATTTCCACCAACCAGCAGTGGAGCAACGTGGTGGATTTAAGCTCCATGACCGTCTCCCTAATATGAGAAGGGGTCGATGCCCAGCAGTGGGATATGTACAGGCTGTTACTTACTACTATAATATTTTATAATGTAAGGAAAGAAACAATTCACATATGTATAATATCTTTTATTTATTGAAATGTTAGGTACCTAACATTTCAGTAAATAAAAGATATAACATAAAATATGTTATGGTATATCTAATTACAAGCATTTGTATTATAAGATTTTTATATCTATTTATTACTTTTTTGTTGTAAAAAACTTAGTTAGATATTGCACATTATTATGTCACATACTTTACAAATAGCATGCTACACAGCTACATCACTGCTTGGTATACACGCAATTTTGGTACAAACGTTATACAGAGTGTTCGGAAAAGTATAAAAAAATTAATGAAATATGAAGAAATACTAAATATTGAATATTCCAACAGCTCTCAAACAGAACCCCAGAAGAAGAATTTATTCGCGAGTGAACCAGGAGATGGCGCTAGGAGAGAACAATGTTCGGGCAGCGGAAAACCTAGAATTTGGAGCTAAATTAGAAATTTTTACTTAAAAAACTATTTCAATTAGGGGTGGAATATTTTCTTTGTTCCATCCCCGAGGATAAGGTTATTTATTAATAAAATAAGCATTAAAGTCGATACGTAATCGGCGTATCGTTTTTGGACTTTGTTTATAAATTTACTTATTGAGTAATAAATTTTGTCACTGAAATATTTGGTATGGAGTAAGATTTTAGTAAAATTAAGTAATTATATTGCTTACATTTCAAAAATTACTTGGATACACGATGTATCTGTCGTCTTTTTACGAAAAATTGGTGGAAATCTTTTATATGTAAGTACGAAATGTACTATAGTAACAAAAATTGCGTTTTAAGACCTTATGTGATTAGACTGAGGTAAATGAAATATGAATCCAGTCACACTTCAAATTGACTAGCACATGTCGTATTATACTTACTTTTAAACTAAAATTTCTTCACGTTGACATAGACTACTGGTATCTCCTTATCTGGATGTCAGTGTGACAGTAGTACCCGCAGTTCTTCTGGTACATTTTAAATGTACTATAAACTCATTTTAAATTGTTTGTTATTGTTCATACGATTATAATGGCTGGTCCCAGTTTGGGCGCCAAACACTGAATGTAATAGGAACGACGGGATTGATTCTAAACATTAATTTGCTCGTAACTTCATTATTGACATTAAATAACAAACATTCTTATTTTCCGATCTTCAACTTTTATACTTAGATATTTCAAAAGTAAATCTTACTTGGCTTAATTTTGTAACCAACAAAGAAATACAAAACAATTGTATTTAGACTTTTGTCGCAAAATAAAATAGATATTTGTTTTGTTATATCATCACAATGTAATTAACCAGTGTGTTGTAAGGTAAAGTTATTTTTAAAAAATGTATAGATTGTATTGAATTAGCATTGAATGAAACGGCAAAAATCTATTGTTTATATATTCCAAATGATCTCTATACTAATTTACATTATAATATGGGTGTGATGAAAAGATATGATGTCATGTTACGCCCACTTCGTGACTAATTACACTTTTGGGCCACGTTTAGCATTTTGTTTTGCAGAGATTTGTACAGATTTGATTGTAACTAGAAGCTTCTAGAAATCCTTTTATTTGTATTATATTGTTCTTTTCTCATTTTTGAGTAATCTTCTATTAAGTATAATTATTTATAAAGTAGTTTCACCTTTATTTTTGTAACATACTTGTCTTAAAATTTTCTAAAACAATAGTGTATTCATTATGCAAATGTAAATATTACATATATTTTAAAAATCTTATTTAATATCTATCAAATTACTTAATTTTCATCTAGTCATGTGAAATACTTTGAAGTGATACAAATACGCAACAGATTATCATAATAATTAAAACCTAAAGTTTTATATTTAAACAGTTCACAAAACGATAAAAAATAATTTTAAATAAAATGTAAATTAATAAAAAGTCAGTAAATATTTGACTAACACAAAAAGATAACCGTAATATGACTGAATTTTGAATAACTTTGTCTTTAGCTGTTAACTATTTTTTAAATTTATTATATATTTTACAATGGATATAGTGTTTTCGATAATGTTTCTGCATAATGTAGCATTTAATTCTGATAAATATTTAATATAAATTTTAAATATTGCAGTATAGTGTAGTGTTTCTGTTAAAAGTTAAGTGTTAACGTCACAAATAAGTTCCTTTTTCTGTTATTTATTAACTGTTTGCTTTTATTTACAAAAATATGTATTTAAATACCTCACGTTGCAAATTTATTATTTATCGTTGTATATTATTCTTTATATAAAAAACTAATATTGTCTCGACTTTTGTATCTATGTTTAGGTACTTGTTTAGTATAAAAAAGGACTTACATTTTTAATGACATTTTTAGTAACTCTTAATTCAAAAATATTTATTATTTAAAATGGTTTTTTCCCTAGAAATAAAAGGTTACATTTTAATGGCCATTAATGTCCATTAGTTTAACTATACAAACTGTTTCCTTTAACGATTCTGATAAAGAATTAATTATTCTCTAATTGATTTGAAGTTTAAATTTTTTTACACTTTTGTAAAGTAAAATAGTAACAAATATGAAAAATGGAAATACCAGCTGTATACCTTTCATTAGTATTTATAAAAGTAATTTATTTGTAAATATTGAATAGGTTTCGTAAAGCAAGAATTTATTTAAATATATAAATAATTTTATAAGCAAAAATGTATTTTGTACGAATTCATAGTTTAGATCCGTTAATTTTTCTTTTCGTTTTTCACATATTAATTAAAATAAAAACTAGTTTTCCTGATAAAAATATCATATAATAATGTGTTTATAAATACTTTTTTTATATTTATCCATAATAAGAATGTCTGTGATTTTTTGAGATGCGACAAACATGACAAGATTGTTTACCTGTTTATGGTTTTAAATAAACTTTTAATTTTTAATCTGTGTGTATTTTATCAATGATTCTTCCCGCTTTCAAAACTCCTAAAGTGTGCTACATTTAATGCAAATGTTCATGTTTTCCTTAACGACTTTTTAAATAAAAAATACTAATACTAACAAAGTAACGTGTGTTGTCATTGACGAAAAAATAATTAAGGAATATTACAAAATAATATTCTCGTAATTTCAGGTCCAATGAAGAGAAGGAAGCGTTTGTTTTGTGTGAGAAGTCGATGTGATTAAACATTGTTTTTAGAGCTTTAATAAAATTATCAAGATTAATTTGTAGTCATAGAAGATCGTTAAAAACATTCAATAAAATATTGCTTTGTAGATAGTCTTTTTATTGATAATTTTAAGTACAGAAATAGAAATATCAATATATTTTTAATGAATTACTGACAAAAGTTTAAGATATATTATAGAGAGAGTACTAGAGATTAGAATATAATTTTTTTTTGTAGTAATTAGGGGTCATTCAAGTATTACGTAACGCAATTTTTGAAGATTTTAGACCCCCTTCCCTCACATGTAACGCACCGTAACGTTGTTCTGTACTCCCTCCCCCTAGACGTTACGTAACATTTTACCAAAATTTTTTTAAGTGAAAGTGGTAAAATAATTTTCGAGACCATTTTCATCTTAAAACCACGATTATTCCGTTACGTAACGCGTTGTTGTTATACCCTCTCCCGGCCCCATAACACACCATAACGTTTTACAAGACCCTCCCCTCCCCCCAAACTGCGTTACGTAATACTTGAATGAACCCTTAATGACTTACGAAAAAATGACTTGTTTCTAAATATAAAAAAGGATTAAGGATAAAAAAATCAAACAAATGTATCATTTGGGAACGGAATCGTTTATTCAACCCATCTGCAATAGTAGACAATTAAAATTATACTGTTACTCTACGTTTTTGTACTGTTCAAAGTACCTACCTATCTCAAATATCTATGTCTTAGGTTAGAACGAACTAACTGATGCTGCCATCATTGGAATACACCATTCATTTTTTTCATTTTCTCTTTTTTTTTTAAAACCAATTGTGCTCGAAGTTTCAGCGGTAGTTACAAATCACAGTACTGTTTGGATCCTACAATTATAATGAATACAGTTTTATATATACTCGTAGATTAGGTATAATTTATCATAAATAACACCATGCCAATTATAATAGCCATGTTCAATAAAATACATAAACTGACCGTGGATGTGATAATTTCCATAGGAACAGTTTTTACATTAAATAATGTTTATAACTCTTAGGATCCAAGATATACTTTAAAGAAAATATTGCTGTGTTTACACTCGTTCATAAAACTATATTGTATCCGAATACACGCAGAAGTTTGCACCTTCGAAAATTACAAAAATCATTAATAGAAAATTAATATAATTATATTTTTACAATTAACGTCATATAGAAGTCTACGTGATAACTGTCTCAATATAAAACTTTGGCATTGAAAAATTAAAAAGTGAAAAAAAAAGTCATTCTACGTAAATCTATAGCGTGTATCCGAACTTAACTAGGGATGTACAATATATTCCAATTACATCATACTATAATATAATAAATACTAATAAGTTCATATTTTAGATATCGATCGAGTCGTTATTCGTTTATATTTATTAATAATAATAGGTATAAATCTTCCTTATTGTCTTCAATATTTACTATTAAAACAAAGCTGGTTAAAATAATATTGGTCAAGAAATTAGTGTCGCAGCGTAACAAGTGGTGGCAAATTCTGTATTTTAGTGAAAAATCGCTTTGGTTCCGCCATTAGAATAACTACAATTAATAATAAAAGCCGCAAATACCTACATAATTCACAAGGTTCATAACCATATTCAATGAAAATACAATATAGCAAAAACTAGTCACATGTATCGATTGATTTATCGTAACTGATTAATCATTTTTAAAATATTTTTTTCTACGAAATCGAAGATAATTAATACTCAATAGAAAACAGGAATAAAAGATTTCTTGAGGTAATAGGAATGAACAATAGATATATTTGTAAATCATTCGATACTTGTGAGCTTTACATTCGAGATATTACCAAATAATACAGATTCATGATATGTACCTAAGTATACACAAATAATCGATTAATCGCAAAAGATACAACTCAATAAATAGCATTCAATGACGTCATAACATATATACACTTAACATACTTTAGTACCCTTCGATTTAATGGATTTTTAAAGATTACTCGATTGTTATAGAATGACTATTCTTTATAATTAAGTTTTTAATAACTAGCTCGATACGTAAATTATAACCATCATCGATATTTACATAAGTACCTATTATATAATAACGGCCCGGTCTGCCGCCAAAATTACCAACTTTTTAAACCCGCTGTACCGTCACTGAGGACCGGGCTCCGAGAACATAACTCCAATCTTATTCCAACAACGCTTCGTTCGGTTAGAAAGGAATCCATTTAAATGTATACGAAAATAAGTGGGACTTACAGTATATACAAAAATATCACATTACTTCGAGGCCGCAGCTTTCTTTACTTAGTCATTACTTATTACGTCTTCTTACCTAATTCATAGTTTTTGGTTCGAAGCGTAAGCCAGACATCGCAGGAAGTAATCAACTGTTAATATAGGTATAGAGCTGTTACAGTTCGCCCAAAGCGTCCATACAAGCGCAAAGGACGTCCGCCTGTACGCTTTTCGAACAAGCGTCCAGCTTACCAAACCAGAAAAACGATTTTACATCACTCGCAATCGAGTTCCCGATAAACAAATCAAACCGAGCGCCAACTGAAAACTAAAACGTCATCGCCTCGACACGTCCGTCCTCGCTACCATCTACGAAGAACGTTAAGACTAGGTGCTCGTCAATAAAAAAAATCGTAACACGACTACACCTAAATCTAAATCGATAGGGCGGACACTAAAGCTGCAGCCTTGCGGGCGCGCTACACTAGTAACTATTTGGCTCACGTCACATCACTAAGCGAGCTACGAGTCGCCGTACGAACGGGGATATCACAAGCGAGCGACGTAGAAAAATATCGTTATCTATTCGAGACAGTCTTTGGCGTCGGGGGAGGATCCGGCGGAGAGGTCGTCGAGGAAGTCGAAGGTGGCGACGGCGGCGCGCTCGGGCTCGGCGTAGCGCACGAAGAAGCCGTCGCGGCCGAGGATGGAGGGCCGGCGGTGGCGCGCCGCGCGCAGGGCGCCCAGCCCGCGCACGCGCAGCGCCGCCGCTGCACCAACACACGTTAGCGCCTAGCGCCTACGAGCGACCGCCCGCTGGACCAACCGCGCGCCTGAGCCGAGCCACCCTCGCTCGCACTCGCGCCGACGAACGCAACGCTCCAAAATCGTTTCTCATAATAATCGATATTCGAAATCGATATCGCGATTGTTATTTTTTTTATTCGATCTCCAATTCTCTTTAGTTTTTTATTACTTTAGAAAGATAGACTATAGACAGTAATCAGCTCATTGATCATTAATTTCAATTACGCGATTTGTATCCTATTAAAATTGATATTTCAAATATTTTTGCGGGAGCGGTGCGTCCGTTATGACATCTACTCGAAATGAGGCGAGAGTGAGATGGTGCGTGAGAGTGAGAGCGGAAATAGTGACGTGGCTTGTGACACAAACAATGACATTTGACACAGATAACAAAATGTTAATATTATGATCGATGGAACTATTTATAAACGAATTTAAAACTATTATAAAATAACATAATTGTATCATTATAGTTCATTTTTTCATAATATTTACATAAATTGATTGAAAGTCATAAATTAATACAAGTAAAGCATCGATAAAAATAACTTAAAAGAAAGTCTACCACCACACTAAGCCATGACAACAGAATAGAGACTCTATTTTGCATTTAAATGTCTTAATTTTAAATCTATTAGAATACAGTAAACTACTTTTATAACATTTTTCTAGAATAATTTAAAACATTAATAAGAAAAAGTCACAAGTAAATACTAAATAGAGAGATTGGAAATAAACTAATATTAAACTAGATATTTAATACAGATATTTCAAAAATTTAATTATTTCATTTAATTTCTTTAGCTTGAAAAGGTAAATAGAAAATGGTTGACAAAGAGATAATATCTTATTTCATATAATATTCATAAAGAGATTTAAAACTAATTAAATATGATGTTTTTATATAATTAGTTTAAGAGTATATTTCAAGATTGAAAAGGCAGATAAATAATTGTTTTTCTTACATTTAAGTGTATTAAGATCTAAGACCCGTTCCCCATAACTGAATACATCCTAATAATGCACATGAGGGATAGTGAGCTATGAGGACAACACTTATTGGGGGGCGACAATTAGATAACGCTAGTAGTGAGCAGTAACTATAACTCATTTTTCTGGCAAAAAATTAACTCCGATTTGTTGTCCTGATGTAGAACTCAACTAAGTAACGATAGATTATATTTCTTTAATTTTCGGAAATTGATTTTAGTTTATCATTTAAGATTAGTTGTTATTAAATTAATTTTCTGAATTCTAAAATAGTTAAGACCCCATACTATCACTTTTTAATTTTTCAAAAACATTTATGTACAACCACAACTTTTATTTCTAGACTTCCAAGGCACGAATAATTAAGATCCATAGACTATTCCTTTTTTTCAATTTCAAACACAGAATGTCATCCATAGATTTCTTTATTTCCAAAAATCATTTTTTAAACCATGATAGAGCAGAGTCTCTGAAGGTTCAATCAGATAGTCTTTACCGACTACTAGCGCCATCTATCCACCACGCCCAGCAACACAGATCAAGCTTAGTATTTACCGGTCTTCTGCCGCCGCGAGCGGTGCAGGCGGTGCAGGCGCGAGTACGGCGGCGGCGGCTCCGCGGGGGAGGAGCCGCAGGACGAGGGGGACGAGTCGCTGGACGCTAGCATCACGTCTAGTAGGTTTGCTCGGGCCTGGAAAATGTGATGGGAGAGAGTTCGTTAATGATTTTGTGTTGTGAGAGTTAAGTGAGATTAGAGGTAGAAAGGATAAAATACTTTTAGTCTACTGCAGAATTGTCTATTATCTTTAAAAATTAAATATGAACAAGTCAATCTTATAAAAGTAACTATGAACTAACTCGTGTTTTTCTGTAATAATCCATAAATTGAACCGAAATTTTATTTCGTCATTTTCTAAATGTTAAAATAAAAAAAAAATCCTAGTTACGAATTATATGTATCTAAAGGCAATTTGCACCAAAATTATTATTCGTTGCTGCCTTAAACCTGATAAAAATAAACAAAAAAGATGAATATGTTACCTTAGGATCACTGAAGTCTATATCCTTTTCAACATGCACCCACCCTGTAGGGGCCCATAACGCATTGTCCTTCTGTGCGTATGACTTTTCCTGCTTCTCCTCACCTTTGACTTCCACCGCAGCTGCTGCACCTTCACTTTGTCGAATCATTCTGAAAGGAAAACAACATTGTTAGAAAATATAGAGGAACCTAAGAGTGTAAGGAAATCTTTTAACAACACTCTACCTGTTAAGCTCTTCAATGACATCTTTCGAAGTAGCAGCCTCATGAAAACTTAATGTGTTTTCTTGCTTTACAATAATTGGCTCCGGAGCTGGAGTTAATTGGGCTGATCCAGGCCGAGTTCTTTCAGCTACAGGTATTTTAGACCGCGTTCTTTGCGGCGAAGAAGGTGGCCTCTTCCCACCCATCAGAGTGGGTATTCGGCTCTTCTCACATCTACGTCTTACTTCTCTATGAATACCCTCATTCTTATTACTTATTATCACAGTTTCAGCAGTTGATGTGCTTGTTGTATTCGATTCAGTCATTTGAGGAGAGCTCGTTTCAGGGGATGAGCTTTCCTCTTCCTCAGGAACAGTTCCCAACACTCCTGATGTGCGTCGACAAGCACTTAATACTTCTTCAACAAGAGATACTTCATTTTCACCGGAGCAATGAAAACTAGCGGATTTCACCAAACTAGTTTCTATGTCCCTTTCAATTGGCGTTTGTTTGTTTAACAGAATGTTCATAGTGTTCTCCTTTAATGCGGAATTGTGCTCTAAATTTCGACTAGATTCAATATCACACGTTCGTTCATCTTTTATCGAACTGGGTTGATCTAAATCTGTAGTATTGCTAATATCGATACTCCTATTAATTTCGTTTTTCCGTTGAACTTTCAAGAGATGATGGTCATCTATTTCATTCTCTGCGTTTTCAACTCTAGACAAATCGTAAAAATCTTCCGATTCAGTATATGGGTCTTCGCGTTCAATAAATCTAGGAGTTGATCTTGGCTCGGATATACTATCACAATATGTGACTCTTGTTCTGTCAAGAGGGACAACATCACAAGAGTCGTTCGTCGAAAAACTGCCGAAAGAATCTGGCCTTTGTCTGTCTTCAGACACTTCACTGCGTGGATCAACGGAATCTTCGTCGAAATCAGCTGCGGCATAAGGAGGAGGCAATTCACGTATTTCTGACACAGGACGGGATGACATTGAATCAGACTCCTCTCTATCTCGGCAATATTTTTGCTGCTCCGCTATAAAGTGGAGAACGTTTTGTAGCGCTTGTTCACGGTCTTGAAGAGCCATCGTTTGAACATCATTAATACGCAAATGAGTAGCTGCATCTGCAGCCGTAACACCTTTCGAAGAATTTGATGCTAAACTCTTTGTGCTTTCGTATTTTACAAGGCGATAAAAGTCTCGTGTAAAATCGAGGCCTACAGTTGCACAGTCACCGTCTTCACTTAAAGCAGTACTCGAACGTTTTTCAGGTCCGTCGGACGCACTTGACCACGAGCCACCTGGGGAATGTGTTCCTGTATACTCCCATCTTTTCTCTGAATTTTCTACATCATCCGCTATCCTACACTCGTCAATTTCAACAGTCGCAAATCCACAATCATTCCATAAACAATCGCCTACGTCTTCCTCTAATTCTAGCGCATCATCTTCCCTTATGCTCGGTAGAGTAGACAGTGATATTTGGCCTGGCGTCGTTATCTCCGCAAAAGGAGATTGTCTATCCCCAAGATCCTCACACGATAAGGATAAACTCCAGTCTTCCAATTCGGCTCTATCGTATTCTAGGTCTGCCAGATCTCTATGCCTTTGCTGTAGTGCAGATCTTGCATCATCTAATTCTAACCAATGCTGAACATAGTCGGCATCATATTGAGATCCATCAGCACGTTCATCAACCGTACTCCCCCACGAAACTCTTTCAGAACTAGTAGTAGACGCGATGGCTGGTCTTCTTAAGGGACGTTCTGGCGCGGGTTTCAGATCTAAAACTAGAACCCCTGAACTAGGAGATGGGGTGTCAAGACAGCTAGTAGGACATGATGTACTCGTCAGTAATTTCAAGCATAAGTGAGAGTCTGAAAAGCTTCTCACAACATGCTGAAAAGGTAATACTGGTCTAGATGGTGGGTAACTGCCTCTAATACCTGCGAATGCTACACCTATGGGGAAATAAATATAGTCAGCCTCAGCTAGGATTCTAGCGTGACGACGAGATTCTCTTGGGTTGATTGAGACGATGGTTTGGTTGTCGGTTTCGTCCGAGGCCTCGTTCAGGTCGGGCAGCGCTCGGTCGGCCGCGTGGTCGCTCTGCCTCGACGCGTCAGCTTGAACGTCGCTGGACATGGTGGAGTAACCCTCGTCTTTCGCACCGCTCTCTGGAGATTCTGCCCCCGCCTCGCCGTTTTCTTCCTCCGTCCCTTTTTCTCTTGTTGTACCTGGAATTCCAGAATTGTTAAATTAATTCAAAATCCACCTTTTTATATTTTAGATTCAATTTTCTATTCACTAAAGAATATTTTTAGTGATCGCCTTTGTATGTATATAATTACGTATATTCAGTAGGTCTTACCAGCGGCGTGGTCGATGGCGGGCTGCGGCACGCTGAGGCTGAGCGTGGCGGGGCGCGCGGGCGGCGCCCACAGCGTGGGGTCCACGGCGGATAACGCACGCGCCAGGTTTGCTGGAGTCACTTCGAGACCCTTGAAATTATAATTTTTACCTTGTTAAGATTCGAAATATACGTTCATCATTTTTTCTTGTTGAGAATAATACAAATAAAAACTTATCGGTCTTGGTTTTTTCGTCAGTATGGGCAAGTTTGCAATGCAAAACGCTAGTATCTATTCACATACAAATACATAAATATTTTTCTAGGTTTGTAGTGGGAAAATGGGAAACATTTTTGCTACAATACTTGTTTCTAAAGGATAATAAATGTGCAATTTTGATACAATAGTTCATGTATGTATGTAATTTTATACGTATTTTGGACGTTGAGTGTGAAGCGTTAATGATTTATTTATTTTCATTACCTTCAGCTCAGTCCAAATGTCCGCTAGAATCTGATGGCGGCGCTTATCGTCGTGGTTCAACGGGTGTGGCTGCGGCACCGGCGGCGCGGGAGGAGGCGAGTCCCTGAACGACACCAGGGAACCGCAGGAGCCCACGTCTACGAGGTGCACTGGAGAAAAAATAACACAATTGAGATTAATCTGGTAACTCATAGTTGGTAACTTCTTTTGTTGAATCCTTTAAAGTAAGCCAGAAATTTACGCTTATTTTAAACACAGTATTTTATACTGGCCAAAGTAGTTGCTGTATCCTTATCC
This sequence comes from Junonia grisea, assembly GCA_018235645.1. Taxonomy (NCBI): domain Eukaryota; kingdom Metazoa; phylum Arthropoda; class Insecta; order Lepidoptera; family Nymphalidae; genus Junonia; species Junonia grisea. The sequence goes on along the minus strand of DVXP01000170.1, from coordinate 12,262 downwards.
CAAATATTTTTCCGACTATTTAAAGGATTAGCCGATCGTTCACAGAGAATGTACTAAAAAGAACGAGACCAGGGATTATAAACACTATAAACTTCTGCCAATCTCTAAAAACGTCTAACTTACAACCTTGTAGGTCTGCTTAGGTTCTGCGCCTCCAGCTCGGTATTTGTGCGGTCGGGTGGATACTGTTAAAATTATAGTCTTCTAAGAATGTCCAACTTACAACCTTGCAGATCCCTGGGCGTGTGCGGCGTGAGAGGCGTGTGCGGCGTGGCGGGGGACGGGCGGGGCTGTGGCCGCAGCTGCCGCACGAGCAGCGAACTCAGCGCGCGGTTCTGCGCCTCGAGCTCGCGGATACGTGCGCGTGCGCAGCCCAGCTCCTCGCGTACGCTCTGGAAATATTGGGTTTTGAATGTTAGGTAGTTTGTTCATGAACTGCTTATTGGTGTTTTGTCTTATTTTTTGTAACAATTTTAAAGTCGCCTAAATTATTAGTTTTTCATCAGGTTTCAGTGAGTCTTCATTTAAGTTGTAAAACTAAGCATTGCATCGGTTGTTCAATAAAATGTTAAGTAACAGTCAAATGTGAATTTCCCACGGTCTTACCTATTAAAGAGAAGGTTAAGTGCTTAATCCACCACACTGTTCTACTGCGGGTTGGCGGATATAATGTGGCAGACGTTTTACCGTACACGAGATGAATCTAAACACTTTAGTGATTGAAAACTCAGAAGTGCTAGCCAAGGTTTGAACCTGTGAGCATCGGTTTAGTACAACTTCTTTTTACTACTAGGTCATCTAGACTCTTTAATACCTAATTGCTACAATTTTTTTTCTTAAAATCTTAACGTGCTCTCATAAAAGTTTTGTGAACTAGAAAGCAACTTTCATTTTACCTTTTGCGGCACTAATACTGCGGTACTAATACTTAGTGGTTCTGAGCACCGATTACCAAGTACTTAGTTAGAAATTCTGCAAAGGTTTTAATACAAATGGCGGCATGGAAACGAAAGTTTAAGACTTAGTAAATGCATTGTAAACTTGTAACAAATATTTCAATCTCGAAGTAGAAAAAAGCAGTTTCTAAACCTTCTGAATTGTAGAATATGATTTTTAATTCAATTATTATTGTTTCGTTGATTTAATTTGACGTTGTTTAAGAAAGATGAACTTGTAATTCCCATTAATCCTTATTAAAAGCATCTCGCATCTTGAAAATAAACGGGTATATTTTAATTATACTTCATTAACCAAATTAAATTCGAGTAAGTAATTAACGAGAGGTAATTAAGGGGAGATGGGAGATACGGGAGACATCCTCAGTGTTGCCAGCTTTGAAATTTTCCAAAATTGATACGCGTCAGTCACAGAGAAAGTTTGTTTATTAAAATAATTTAATCAAATTTTCCCTTTTAAATGTTAATTAAATAGGGTTTATAAATTCGCGGATTTTCATAAATTTTCATCTTATTTTGCGGATGAGTTTGTCTTGAGCAAAGATGATTTGAGATTTTAATATTTATTTGCTTTTAGCAGTAACGGCTAACCATCCCCCAAAACTAATCTTGATATTGCCAGTGTCATTATTTACTTATAATAATATATTAACATTTAACCCTGAAAATTTTACACTTATCATACAGTTTAAGTATGATAAGTGTGAAAACAGCTTGGTGAACTTAAATTATTTATCGGGACATAATGTTCTTTATCCTATAAAACATTTAAGGACAAGACGTATTATCTAGTAATAACCAATTTTCTTCAAATTGGCCGTTAATAAAATTATCGCATATAACCGTAACAGCATTATAACGTTTGTGTTAATAATGCCATCATAAAATTACAAAATCCAACAACCCTCATCATTAGATAAATTATTCCATTCTATATATATTTGATGTAACTATTGTAAAGTAATCAGCGTCAAAGAGCAGATTATATTTGATAGATGTTCACCCTCTGCGAAGTTAATTGTCGTCATATACCGCGTATGGTGAGGATGTCTGGTTCATGGTGTTATTATGGAGTTCAATTACATAATTATAAGGAACAGATGACTGTAATGTTATTATTCATCAATTAGAAATTAAAATAAACAAAAGTATCTTACTGTAGATATACTTGTTATGTGGGAAAATTGTGGTTGTTTTTCTATTTATATTTATTTATACAGAAACGTTTTTAAAATGAAATAAAGTTTATAAAATATAGGTAGTTAACTATCTGGTAACTTCCAGTATAATCACGTTACTATATCCTAAGGTCCCTGAGTCCCAGGATAGTTATCATCAAGCCAAGTTAGATTACATTGCAGTAGTTAGTAATCCATACTTCGGTCTCTGTAGTGGCATAACTTAGATTTTGAACAGTCATTTGTCTTTAGGTATTAAATCGCTGAACTAATTGCTTATAATATCGAAATTACATTTCACTTAAACAACAACCCCAAACGAATCAACAGTTCGGAATTTATCACGAACAAGCCGCGCCATATTTATTCGGAAACTTCTCGAAAACGAACTATCAAATCGGACGCTTACGGTTCGGATTTAAACGCAAACGTTCGCATTATCTGCCAGATTATGCCAAGATTATAGTGGTCCGGAGGCACGGCGAAATTATTACGGTGCCAGCTTAGGCCGAAGTGTCCCATTTGAAACGATTTATGTGCGAATGTGTTGCGAGTAAGCCACGGTTGAAACGAGCCGCCTATAATTATGAGAAAACAATTTCCTGCACCCATCTTAATGCTCCGGATTAAGAGATTCCGATGGTTTTTTGCACGGTGGTATTAATTTTGCGGGATTTTTACGCGGCGGTTCGGAGTACATTAAGAGATTATTTACCGTTTCGCAGCTTAGCCGTTTTGAAGATACGGCTTTATGTGTAATATATTTTGGTGTTTACGTTTAATTCGATAAGGCTCTATAAAATCCTTGTCTGGAATACTTTATAACGTACATACAATAGAATCAATATCTTGAATAATGAAATGACCTAAAATTGCCGGCAATTAGAAGGTTGAATGTCTGCACCTAACTCAAATGTCCTCAAAAACTTGCTGAAACGCAGCCTCTCGTTCTCCATCCACAACGCCGACAGTTGGCTTTGATATACACTGCTGAGGCCTGTTATCTATTACCACTTACTTCAGAGGACTCACCTTCTGCGAGAGCAAGGCGCGCACAACTTGCTGCGCGACATCGTCCAGCCTCTTCTCGTGCTCACTGTCGTGCATACCAGCTGACAGCGCAGTGAGCTCGCCGCGCAGCCTCTCGTACTCCACAGATAATACAACAGCTGGCTTTGGTAGTTCACTGCTGAGACGTATTCTTTATTACAATTACAATTCAGTGCTGAGGAGTTACCTTCTGCGAGAGCAAGGCGCGCACAACTTGCTGTGCGACATCGTCCAGCCTCTTCTCGTGGTCGGTGTCGTGCACGCCAGCTGACAGCGCTGTGAGCTCGCCGCGCAGCCTCTCGTTCTCAGCTGACAACGCCGACAGCTGGCTTTGGTAGTGCGCTGCTGAGGCCTGGAGAGAAAATAATGTTATGGTCATTATATGAAACCAGAGACAGTTTTATTTTGGTGGTGTATAAGTATTGTGGTGAAAGGTATGTTGGGAATTGATCATAAAAGTAAATACAGACATTTTCTCATTGAAAATGTGTTTATTGTCAGTATTTATAATATTGATAGATAATATTGACATTACGAGGCGTACCTTCTATATAGAATAGATAAACAAAGTCGATGCTTACAAATATACTTATGTAATAAATTTTACTCAGATCATAATTGTGTCCAAAATTTTAGGTATAATTGTTCATAATTATTTGACAGTTAATAGTTTGATAATTAAATTTACAAAAAACAATATTCATCCTTGGAGAAATCTTAGATGTTCAAACGAAGCGGAATAAAAGGAATCAAAAAACCGTTTATTTAGCCATCAATGGTCGCTTCTTCATTTTCATTGTCCTCGCTTCTCAACAAAAGAGTATCTAATTCAAATATTTCTTCCAAGACATTACAAAACCCATCCATCATTGCTGGGCTGTCGTCAAACTCGAATCCGTTAAAAATACACAGAAAAGGGCCCATCATTCGCACTCTTAATTAAGCGAGCCATAGACAGAATGAAAGTTAAACAAACCATTTTAAATTGAACCACCTATTTGTCCTTCCCAATTAAAAGTGTAAACTGGACACCTAAACCAAGGGCCACGTATCGTTGGCTGTAAATACTCGTCCGAAAACACCAGCGCATTTCGGATGGTAACTCAAAGTGTTAGAGTTCAAATTGTTCGAAAGATTTTAAAGCGAACTCGTGCAAGAGGTTTTCATTAGTCATCGAGGGGAGACAAAGGGGTATGAATCTGTTTGTACGTCTGTCTGTAAAAACAAGCGGTTGAGACGGCGGGGAGGTATCAATAGGTAAAACGTGCATTTAATTTCGTACAGGTGCGGGGCGCCGAAAATTCCTTTGTTCCACGTGTCCCCGGTAATTTTGCGCTTTTGTCGTTTTCGCTTTTTTTAATATGCAAACAGAGGTAGTGGACTGCGAAATGACCTTTATACTTTTTCAATATTCTGTTTGCTGTGTGCAGGCTAATTAATTATTGAAGTAATCCGCATTGTTATGATGGCTTTACCGAACAATGAAAATATTTTTATATTGGTAACGTTAATATTGGTAACTATTGGCAAATATTTGATAGGTTTATTTATTTACATTTCAAAATGAAGTCGTCAACCTCATCTGTCAAATTGGAGTAACAGATAAAAAATGCACCAAAATCTTGGATGAACGGCTTTCTATCTTTATCAATACAAAATAAAATTGCAGAAATATTTCTGAACTGAAGTGCCGTCTTTGCAGAAACCTAATAGTATTTCCTTATTAAGTATAAACAAGGTGTAAGCCGCAGATGTTCTACGAGCGAGCAATTAAACTGTATTGGCTTCGAAATGGCTTTTCCATCAAAGGCTCAAACGCTTCCGTCTCCTCGTCTCCATCTTGAAGTTTTAATTAATTTGGATAAATAAGCCGTGAAATAAGAACATTTTGTCATGTTATTTATTTAAAGGAGTAGCTGTAATATTTTAATGTAACTGTAAATTGAGAAACAAGATAAATATTTCTCTTCAAATTCTATTTATATTGCTTCCTTGTTAATTACAGTGTTATCCGGTTAATTAATGTAATTGGATCTGTTACGAAATATTGTTATAAAGCTTATTAATTAGGTAATATACGGATATACCTACGTACAATATATTAGTTCTAATTTGATCGTAACAATATTTTGTATTAGAAGAAAAAATAATACCTAAGTCTTAACAATATACCTAGAGTTGACTATATTTTGGGAAGCCTATTTTTCTAAGTAACTAATTTTGTTGTTACTATAATTTCCAATTTCCACGCAAATGAGTATGCGGACATTGATCTCGTCCATAATATTTGATCACGGAATTTTTAACTTCAATATGGCGTATAATTTTATAGAATATATTTTCTTGATGAAATATTGAATGTTGATATTAAATGAATGTTCATACTTGCAATTCATAAAATTAATGGTGAGGTAGACCGGGTCATAGTGAATTAAGAGTGTAAATGTATTCATGCCTTTGAGATCCATGGTATTAATTACGTACCTAAATAAAATCCGTATCTATACTCTACGCAGATATATTCTATATAATTATTTATTATTACATTTATTTATGCCGGGAGGAACAGGAAGCAAAACAGCAGAAATATTGTTAGGTAGGTATATCTATCATGCAAAAGTTTATTGAAAGGAAAATTTTACTCATTTAATGAATCCAATTAATTTTTCAACGAAGTTTAAACGAGAACTTTTAATTAATTTATTTTTCGGCCCCGGGTTCAAGCTCTTTGACTTCTAAATAATATGTCTAAAGGTAATGCCATATGTGTATAGATGTGCAGTATTAATCACGGCTGGGTCATGCGTGTATTACCTTTGCTTGGTGACGCGTGTGGAGGGGACGAATGTCCATCTCCTTTCTTTACTATGAAACTTTGATTTGTATTTAATCTGTTAAAAGACAACTTAAATAAATTGACTTTTAATTTGCGTTTGGATAATTACACTATAGTATATATATTATATACTATACCTATAGATAACGAAGTAGCTAATAGGCATATGTATTCCATGATACATGCAACATTATTTGAGAAAAGAATGTTTGAATGAAATTTAGGGCAAGTCATAATTTTTTTTATACATCAAATTATTTGAGTAAGGTAAGGTAATTAAGCAAAAATATTCTGTTAATAACAAGCCGTGGGTACTTAATTCACAATGACGTTTCATGAGAGTTGCCAGGTCTGTTTCAGAGTTTCTTAATAAATTTAATTTTATAAATGGTATTTTCTTATAACTCAAATATTTATAGGTAGAAAGGTACCTAGGTAAGATAACAATATTGTTGAAATTATAGCTTTTTTTTTAATTATTTTAAAAATCGTCGATAATTGTATAAACTCTTCAACAGAACTTAGCTTTTCTATTGAATTAATCGAAATATTTACCAACTCAATTCATGGTTAACAATGACCACAATAAGCGCAAGTGGCTCTCGAAAAACACAATTATTTCATACGAATTAATATCGTATACAATCTCGTTAATGATTGGTTGCAAATAGTTGCAATTGATTCATTAGTCACGATGGGGCTTCATGCATCAATAGTTGGATAAATCTTATTGCGAACCAGCTACTGTTGCATTGTTCCATTGCTTTACGTTATTTGTGTTTGTATGGAATTTATTATAATAATATATTTTATCTTTGAATAAAAAAAGAGTTTATTGTATTATTGTAGAAATTAGTAATCGACATTTAAACGTGAAATAATTTCCTTTTTTTTCTTAAAAAAAAAAAAAAAAAACGGCTCCATAGTCTTTTTAAGACTACATTTTTTCAATCTCATAATCAAAATATCATTTTCAACAACGATCTTGTTAATTACAATGATTGTTTTAAAAGATATTCTTCCAAGATGACTTAATATTGGAAAATTAGATACACGTACGATATTTATGTAAACTTAGATAATACCATAGGTACGATTTGTTTAAAGCTAAAGACATTTGGGGAGGGCGAGACCATTCTTCGCCCTCCTGAGAAGGGCTCCGCAAGCCACGAGCGGAGCAACGCACGGGAGAGGCCGCGAACGTGCTGCAAAATAAAGAAAAAAAAACGGCAAAGACATTGGCATGCAATCCTAGACTTCAAAAATTTTTATTAATCAATCCTCCAATTTATTCTAATACGTAAAATATCCTAATTCGCCCAATCTTAGGTACACTAATCACTTGATCTATAGCTATCGCACCGTATCGCCTAGTCCTATGCACCCATGCTAATTGGTTTCGTTAGCGCAGCGGGAGACGCGGTAACTCAATTATGAAGATGCCATTGCTTCTCTCGTCCCGCAAAAAGCGCCGTTCGCAGTTTACAATGCAGACAATTCTAGCTAGGTTTACGGTGGTGCTGTATTTGTAGCGATGCGATGCGATAAAGTTATACGAATGTTATTCTGTACGAGATATTCTGTTTGTAACGTAAGATTTAATGAGGGAGGCACTCGTTAGGTTTATTAAAGTATATCACGTGCTTTGATGAAAGCAGTGCTTAATCATGTTATACAAGTGATGTATAGTTAGGCAACATCCTAAAATGAAATCAAATATTGGAGCTAGGAATTTTACTGTAGGTATAATCAAGCGATTCAGGATTTCAAGTCTAACTTGTAAAAATTATGCTCTATAGATTTTTATAGCAGCTCTATAATATTCTGCAACAACCAAGCGGTGGTTTGACGGTATCCTAACGTGGCATTCAATGTTTCAATTCCGAATTTAACCGTCTAGTCGTGGAATTCAGGAATTTTTCGAGCTTGTAAAATAACAGTCTACAGTTTTAATAAATTCAGTTCTATAGCGAGCTATAAGCGGTGTACAATCAGACGGTATCCCAACGTGCCATCCAATGTTTCAATTCGGAATTTTACCGTCGAGATATTCAGGAATTTTACAAGTCTGTTAAAAGATATTGTTTTGATGAATACAATGCTGTATTGCGCTAGCTAATACCCAACGTGCTTTACATTTAGGAAACTGAATTCCGAACTGGTGGTAGCGTTATATAAATTAAAAAGATTAATTAATTTAATAGTAATTTCTAAAGTGCTTGATCAACTCAACTTGAAAAACAAGATAAATTTAAATGAAATGCTTGTAAAAGTCATAAAAACACTTGCTTGCTTAAAGTTTGGTGAAATAGTAGCTATTCAATTGTTTTAGTGGATAGAGATATAATTTTTTTTTATTTAAAATATGAATCCATGAGCTCACAGTTGCCCATGCCTTTGATTTTCCATTGTTTACATTTTTTTTCCTCTTTGCGTACATTCCTTAAATCAACAAGAACTTAGAACTACTTTAACTTAATGTTACTAAGGACGCGAGGATAGAGATATGTTGTGCTATAAGCGGTGCACAGTCAGACGGCATCCTAACGTGGCATCCAATGTTTCAATTCGGAATTTTACCGTCTCGTCGAGGAATTCAGGAATTTTACAAGCGTTTTCGGTGAAACAAAATTCAGACAATAAGTGTTGTATCCAGCTTCAAGTATGCCGTGTGCCGGCTCGTATTAAATTTCACCTATTTCGTTTTTGTTTACTGCTCGTATGCGGACATTTGTGATTCAAGTATCCGAGTGTATGATTACATGAAAATAAAAGATATGACAAATATGAAAGCTAATTTTATGTTGTTTAATTTTTGTTATGGCGACTAAAATGTCATCATAATTACGCCAAATATTATACCTAATATTTTTTACGACAATTATCATGTCTGGGACATTACGAACATCGATATAGTTTCAGTAAATAATAAAATAAAATTTGTGCAGATATTTCTTACTCAAAAGCTCAAATTTACACGAAAATGAAAACATATCGAATGTAAATACAGGGTCAATGCGGATCATGTGTACTAATTGGAACTACATATATTAAATTCCTATTCAGAAACACTTTGAACCAGTAGAAAAATTAATACTACGAAAAATACGAAAAAACGTTTTTCGAACAAATTAAATAGCTTAATAATCGAAATAAAATGCAAACAGCCTGTAAATCATCTTCATAGTCATCAATAGTTATAGTAGGCAAAATTCACTCACTAAAAGAGCGAATGTGAGCTTTCGTTGTTAGAAAATATACATCATGTGAAGTCTGAGCTAAAACTTATAAACTGTCTAGAGACTAAACTACTACTCCAATTTAGATAATTTTCTGTGCATGGCCTTGAAATCGTATTAAGTTTAAGCCGTTTCAATTAAAGCACACAACATGTATTGACGCTGTATGTACCTATTGCAAATTATTGACTATAAAAAACAGTTGCCTATTATTTCCTTACATTTTTACCACCTTTCCGACATTGTTACCGCTCGAGACTGGCCTAATCCGTAAACATTCGTTTACAAGTAACGAGCAAACACGGCAAACACAATTAGAGCGCGAGTGTAAATTTGAGATGCGCGGCGGGGCTTTGATAAAATGATGCACCCCTGCTGTGACCAGCTGTAGTGATGTGACGGAGAAATATCGATAAAATCGTGACCGTGTTGTAAATAAAATATATGATAGGTTGGGATGAAAAAAGATGGTATATGTGTGTGGTTTCAAATAGTTTTGTTTTAAGGACAGTGATTTCCTAGCCACGTCAGTGAGCGTGTAGAATTATGGATTTTTGTTTTTTATATATGAATAGGACTAATTTTGACGTCGGTAGAAAGTTGATGTTTCATATTGTTATAATACTTTTTCTCTGAAATACTACATACTTGCTACCACAAAGTGATTCCTTTTTTGCAATTATCATTCTCAATGGCCATACCATATTATAGGTATTCGTATGATTAAAGATATACTGAAAGATTATGATTAAAAAATCTTACCTAAACAAGCTTTTCACGTAAATTAGTTAACAATAATGTATTTAAACCACATATACAACAATTTATCCACATTTACATCAAACTATTCAAACAAAAAAACTCGATATCGATTCAACTACATATCGATAGCCCCGTCCCATCCCTAACGTCCTGCCCTCACTAACTGCGCCCTTGCACTTCGGAAGGGTGAAGCTGAATTATTGTTTAGTGGGGGAGCCTTTTAAACCGGGAAACCCCAGTCATTGTGCATACCCGATTTCCCGCTTTCCGCCATTTTAATGTCCTTACATTGGTTGCGTTTGTCTGTGTGCGTGACTTGGAAAAGAGGTTCTAGTTTTAGTGTATACTTGATACTTTTTTGTTATCATAATTATACTCTAAAAATAAATTTTATGCTGTAAAATGAAATAAAGTACATTAAAATAATATCATTTGCACTGAAAACACTAATACAGAATATTACAAAACTGACTTTAAAAAGAGATACTTACGTATTCGTAATTTGGTTACTTTTTTATGCAAACTATGCTGTCGTGATGATTTTATCTAATAAGCTTATATTTCGACGATAGTTACATATATGTATCTATCTATTATTGAGAAAATATTAAATTTTTGACCGTTTATGAAAAATTATGTTATAAAATTTATACTGTTTTCGGATACTCGTATCTACTAACGTAGTTGTATGTACGTTTTCGTCACACGTAACTATTGAAATCGTAATGTAACTTTGGGTGTGTATTGATGTGAGATGTGTGACAGATGGTTATACGTGCAATGGTTTAACAGAGTAGCTTTTACCGTGTTATTGTAGTTGGTACTTAACTTTATGTTTAATTCTCCTAAATGATCTACACAATAGTAATACTCAGATTATAAAGGAATTTTGCTTTAGTTTTGTTTATAACTTTTTGTGATCTTTTGTCATGATCATTTAGTGAAAACAGAATCTAAGTTATTTTACATCGTTAATGCAATGTATAAATTAAAAACCTTTAGATATTTTACCAAAAATAATACTTCGAAACCAAATCAATTTCATGTAATTAGAAAAAAATAGAAAACGCTTCCTAAACATTTCACAAAAAACCTTCCCATTCGGCAAATCCGAACCTTCAACATTATGAAATATTAAGTCGCAAATTGTTCCCCAAATATTCCCTAAGCTGCCAAATTAAAAATTCACTGAGGAACGCCGTGGTAGAATACGTCCAGTATAAGTTGGCCTCTCACTGAAATGGTAACAAATCTCCCAGTGGTTATTTTATAAATGGTCGTATTCAAAGCAGGAATCAAATACAAATATTCAAAATATTTCATTAAACCGGACTGTTTGTCCGTTCCCCCTGTGTGTGTGTTTGAGAGCACATAATGCGGAAACTTCGCCTTGGTTTGCTCTGAGGATATTTGCCTGCGTCTCCGTCTTGGCGTTTTCTTGGTCCTAGACGTCGGCTGCAATATTATATTCATTTTTATGCTGTTTCTTGTTAGACTTTGATATTAGAAGTTGTTTGGTGTTTAAGTTTTATGACTGGTGAAGTTGGTTTTGAAGTACAAAAATGTTTAAGTAATTCAATTTGATTTCGACACTTCAACAATGGAATTAAATTACGTATCTGTACTACACTTTATTATATTACTCGTTTTAAAAATGTAATAAAAAACACGTAACTGTGAAAAGATGAGTCTGAAACAACCAACATTTTTATCTAGCAACCCACAATCCATACAGATAACCTATATTAGTCACCATTTTTTAAAAATCGAATGTTATAAAAGAAAAAAAAAGCAAACATATACAAAAAAGTCAGTGTATTTCCGTATCGTTACAACGGACATTCGGTCATTGTTGCTGGGCCCCTCGCATCGCATTTATCTGCGAATTTGAATGGTGAATGAGAATTTTGATTCTTCCATTTCCCGTCACTTGGACGATCCTAGCAATCTCTTATTGTGTACATGCCCCTATTTTTAATATCTGCTCTAAACATTTTCAAATTGTCAGCCATTTTCCGAGGGAGAGATTCTGAATAGAAACCTCTAATATTAAAAATTGAATATCATAAAACGTATATTTTAATACTATTATTACCAAACGTACAGCTCATTAAGATTTACTTAAGATTTTAAGGTTATGTTTCAACGTACATCGTTTGAAAACTACTTAGTCTGGCCATAAATACTGTTACACTTAATTATAAAAAAATATTACATTTGAATTTCGAATCTGTCATTTTT